>JACSZP010019662.1:0-12529 GCA_016161895.1 Pinna nobilis
TATATAATTAAATATATCAAATACACTCTCCTTAAAGGTTTGGTTGCCAAGTTTTCGTTCAAAAGATCACTTAGCTGAATACTGACGGGATTGGAAGTTCACGGCAGAAATTATATTTAATTTGAAAACAACAATGTGTAGAATGTCAAAATTTATTTGTGAATGGTCAAAAACCAATAAAATGCGCCCGGGGTAAAATTCTATAACTCTCTAAGAGTAAAACTAATTTCAAAAGTTAACGTTGAAAATCGGATTTGTATAATGTCACAAGTTAAAACTATCTGTAGGCATATATGCCTAACCTTTCTTAAAGCTCGGAACAAGGTGCGAAATTACGCCAGGTATGTATGGATATTATCGCTCGATTTAGGTCAGGAAAAGGCACTTTAGTCCATATATGCAAGTTAGAAATGCATTCAAGCCTATGGAACTGGACCGACAGTTTTCGCATAACATAAATTAATAATTTCACATATTGCTGTTTTTTGCCCATCGACTAGTTCTAGGGTCCGATTTCCTGTTGCTAATTTAGCCGTTAACTTCGCATTTGCCTGGTGTTAACGTGTAGTTTTCACGGTCTACACGATCAGTTTATCATTTTCACAGATATACCAATATGTAAAAAAAAAGAACTCTGTAAAACGGGCTCATCTTTCTAACGCCATTACGTACGCTTTGGTTCCGTGGCATATAGAATGTTGTCTAACGTTACGAACATCATCAATAAAGGTACAAATATCAAATGGACACTTATAAAGGCTCTTATATATTTCTCATCTTTAAAACTGTTTCCCCGGGAGAATTTTGAATTTGACAGTGTTTCTTAAAGCCATCGGAGACTTTTGTTTAGATCATACATTCTCCACTAATTTTCTTGGTTTGATTTTATAGATTCAGATTTATTTATCTTTAGATATTATTAAGTATTCATTCGCTATCACACTCAGTAAAGGGTAGTCATTATCTCTAAAAGTGCATCGACGTTCCCCATGACAAGATAACAATATATGCAAATGTGAAATCTTGTTTCAACGTCATAATGGTTATGCCGAATTTAAACGAAGTTTTGTTAAAAGTAGCCAATGAACAAATGGAGAGAAAAATAAATCGAACTAATTCAGTCTCCAGCTAGAATAAATAGTTACAGAGATAAACTTTGATCGGTGATATGTCTGAAATATAGATATATGACATCATCACATGTCCCTTTCAAATAAATTCAGTAATGAATATTTAATAGAATTTGGGATAAATATGTCAAAATTTGAGAGTAGGTTTGTAACCGGACATACATCGTTAAGGTATAATAGGATACAAATATAGCTTATATACCTTGTCATATACAGAAAATTAAATTTGAATTTTTAACATTTCTTTGCGTCATGCTCTAAAAGTTTTTCCGTGGCGGTCTGTCTTTAATTTGTGAAGAAAAAAGTAAAACTGTTGTTCTTTAATGCCCGAACCAAGTCTCAGTTATATGACGACATTAACGTATGCCAGTCAAGAGCTACAATGACGCCAATTCTCCAGATTTACGGCCATTCTCGAGTAGTGAGAGTTCTTTTAAAATTTCTACTGTAACATGGAACCTGTGTCTCGTCCATAGGAACAAGAAAAGTCAAACCCTATCCACCGCACGGATTCGAACCCACCTCGGTATTAGAAGGCGAAAACACCAAGAAAACTCGCAGTGCACATGTACTCAGGATAAGAGAACCGACCTTTCGCAAGTTAAACAACAAAATTCATAAAATAACAGGAAATCGCCTGAATGCGGATTCGAACCTTAAGTAAAGGCTTTATGACGCACAACGCAATGCTCTATTTACTTGACTACTGCGTTCCCTGTCATCTACACAATTTTACTTCCTTATTTTGATAACCGTCGACGAGAATAATTTTATCTGTAAAAAAAAGTATTCATAACTGTTAAACTCAAATTGCTTCTTTTCAATATTTTCTAGATCCGTTTTGTCAAATAGAAGATTAAATATCCGGCATTTTTGTGTTGATTTAAGCTTCATCTAAATCGTGGGATTTTTTTGCTATACTCTGATATATATCTTAATTCCATATTGCAGCTATAGATAAAGCTTTAGCTTTAACGTGACAAGTCCGATCTGTCCACGTTACAATAATCTAGACTTTGGTACATATGCAGTCCCAATCGATTTCAATTGACGTCACATGGAATAGATACTATTTGTTTCTGGAACTGTCAGTTTCAATCTACGGTTGTAAAGTTTTGATATATCTACCTAGACGACTATATGATTCTGAACAGGTGGCAATGTATTATCTCTTTCAATCTGTTTATCCCGACAGGAAGCTATTTTACATACGCGTTTTGATGTGGCTTACCTGGCAATAAAAGATAGAAATTACCCAAGCAATCATAGGACTGAATGTGTTATCATCTGACGGGCTACCTGTTGGAACGAAATTGTATCAAGATTGATATGTTTACCTTTTTATGTACATTCCCCCCGATGCGAATCACTACTAATACACGGGAAGTTAAATAAACATGATAATATTAACAGAAAGATCAAAAGATACCGGGCAAATCGACAGGTAAATCTCAGGTAGGCATTGTGAATACTCTCGTTCGGAAAGTTTACCTCGCCACAGTATGTGGCATATCAATAGCACAGGTGGTGAATCGCCTATGTGGTTACTTTCTACCATGGTAGGGTTAAGCTCAATGTTCAACTTCCTCGCGAACTAATTGATTTATTTGATAACCGGAGTGACAGTCTATTAAATATGTTAATTGAATTTATTTTGAATGATCCCCTTTATGTTCATCGTAAGAATACCTTGTAAAGGGGCTAGCCTTCTCGGTGGTATATATTCTGCATTGTGTGTGTTTAGCGTTTGTTACAAAACGATTCAATGTTATTACATTTGAAATTCTAAAGAAACACGTGTACCATGGCACTGATACATAAAAGCGAAACCTTGATCGAATGCGGAAAGAAATAATTAAGCAATACATATGTAGGACCAAAATGGTACGTTAGTTCATGCATGTAAAATGATTAAGGCATCACAGGACGGGATATTATAAACATCAATTTTAGACATTTTCACAATAGAATTAGCCAAACCAAGATTCCGGCGGCCACAGATAAACGCTCCAATACACGTGTTTGCGGTTGGATCAAAAGTAAAATGTTCCTACCCAATCGCGTCATCATACGGCCACATGAAAGAGTTGAAATAGATAAGTTATTTATTGGAAATATGTTAAGAAAACATAATAATTGCTCGACACCTGCCTTCATTATGAGTATGAATTATAATACCATTTACGTGAAACCCCAGTTATAACTGTCAACGGAATTATTTATCAAAGGGGATATCTGTTGTACAGTGGGTGTCCATCTCCTCCAACCACAGTAGGAAATGACACCACACGTACGGAATAATTACGAATGAAAATCACTTTTTTCTTTTGATTTACAATTCTCAATAAAAGACCATCCTGCAGTGACTACGTGTCTTTAGTATCAGTGTTCGACATTTGCAGTGTGGTCATAGATCTCTAGTTACGTCAGTAGATGTAAGTCTCAGTGGATATAGTATAAAAGAAATGAAAGTGATACCAGCATAATTCAAGAAATAAATCTTCATCTCTGTATGAGATGTCACGAGGGTGTAGGTCGTTGTTTGTGTTGTTGTTGGCTATGTCCACCATCAACGCTACTGCAGATACAAGTCTAACCTTTTCTAAAGAGCTTTCAAATCTCTCAGTGCTATGTAATATAAATTTAAATTAAAAAGGGTCTAACAAGTGTCAAATTGCTGTGTAATATAAATTGGTGGTAAGAACGGTTTAACTATTAAACTATTGGGAATTCTGCATGTAATGGCATCAGGAGCCCGGGAGGAATATCGTCCCCTGTCAGCATGTGACATGTTTCGCAATCATCCCTCTAAAGCTCGATGAAAAGGTCAAGATTAAGTTTAAAATCCAATTCAATGTCTCAAGTCTGTACGAGTACGCCAGATTCTCAAAAGCCAATAAGAATACGCCCAATTGTCTTAAGTCCAAATGCATACACACGGTTGTCTTATGTCCGGGCGAATAAGCCAGATTGTCTTAAGTAAAGATGAATACACCATATTTTCTTGAGTCCAGATGAATACGCACGATTGTCTTGAGCCCAGATAAATACGCCAGATTGTCTTAAGTCCAGATGAATTCGACTGTGTTAGGTCCAGTTGAATATGCCGGATTGTCCTGAGTCCGTGCATAAACGACAGACTCTTAAGTCAAGATGAAGGCAACAACTTGAATGGTCTTAACACGAGGAGAACTGCAAATCTCCAACTGGAATCGTCCAGGTGTCCCGACTGAATCAGCGTGCCCCGAAAAAGGAAATGAAAATAAATAATTATTATTTAAAGTAATTTGATATAGCTTGTTCGACAACCTTTACGTTTGTCGAATTCTATTTTCTATTCTTATTCTAAAAATAAAAAGAATTTGTAATCATGTGGATATCAGATGCATGTTTTCAAATGTCGTATTGAAATGGGATCGAGTGGTTGGAAAGACGTGATAACATTGTTTCAGGTATCCATTATACATTTTTATCCTCTAGTTCTCTTTTATGTCTTGTAAAGGATGAAACACTATACATATCAAATGAGAGAGAGAGAGAGAGAGAGAGAGAGAGAGAGAGAGAGAGAATTTCTGGAGTATTTCTTTAAACAACTGTTTTAGACTAAAAACTAGTCAGTAAGTTCCTTTGATCACCTTTATAGCAATACCTGAAATTGCTGACATTTCGCTCAGGTGTAGATTCTTAAGTAGGGTCATTTTCTACGCCAGGTAATAAAACTACATCGTCAGACAAATTGGGATGTATTTCGCTGGATTGCCATAGCCGACAAAGAGTTACTCTTATATGTAATTATCTTCGTTGTTTTTCTTTAATCTATCCTAAATTTGCAGAGAAGGCACGCAAAGCAGGAGAACCACCAGGGACCCGTGAAGTCTGATTTATGAGCCTAATATGTTTTAAAGTGTTTCCATTGTTTACTGAGCATTTTATGCCTTTCGAGAGGGGACCTCTTCGGCGGCTGTTTGACCCCTAGGCTATTTTTCTACAGATATGCATTGTCAGGACACCTCGATGCCGTGTATTGAACTCGAACGTTTAACAATGATTTGAATTAACACTCCAATACAGTTGTTATGTCACACTTGCTAAGGGATATTTCTGTATTTGTGTAGCTAACATGAACGAGATGGTAGGACTCTAGCCGCCGTATATTTGGGAAATGACGCGTCATTTAAATATGTCGTCTTGAGCCATTGCCTTCGATTAATCGCCAATTGTTATAACATTGAAAGTGACTCTCATTAGAAAACCGTGTTTCTTTAATCACCATTATGTATCTTAACCTCATAAACTGCTAAAGTAAATGCGTTATATAAGTTATATTTTTATAAAGAGAACTACACGTAGTCCCAATATGTTAATGTTGATAGAAATAAATACACATACACCATTTGTGTATCGATTAGGGATTTTTCATCTGAAATATCATTAAGTGTTGCTCATAATTTACAGCATTTTTAACGTATTTGGTGTCGCATTAGTTACGTTTTGTTTAATATCTTTTAATATTTAGTCCCATATTTTACACTTAAATTACAATGAGTAAAATGTTGTGTCAAGTGACTTGTTACTTTTTTTTTACAAAGTTTATGAACTTTTTCGAGTTCGGGGAAATGAAGTTCATCATCTAATAGCAAAATTAAAAAAAAATCTAAATTCTGAGTCACTGAATTCCAGATAAAATGTAAAACTCTCTTGTTACATATATAAAATAAACAAGAAAAGTCTCCCTATATTTCTCACTTTTTACTAATTTCTCTCTTGATGGTTATTACAAAGGATACGCTCCAACTTTACCAAAAAACAAAATGATAGTAGGGTTTGTCTTCGTGTATGGTGGACAGTATCATTCCGGTCACACATGATAAAAATGGGGTCCATAGCAAGTTGTTACTTTGCACGATCCGCAGAAGGTCCTTAGATATATAGAATCAAATTCTTACTATGGTTGTTGATGTTGTTGTATTATTGTTTAACGTCCCGCTCAAGAACATTTAACTCATATGGAGACGTCATCTTGTGCCGGTTAAGGGCGACAAATTTTGCCTATGCTCGGCACTGCTGGCCGTAGAGCTTGAGGAATGTTTAACGTGTCAACACCTACTGTGACAAGGGACCTCGATTTTTACTGTCTCATCCAAAAGACGGGAACGACCAACCGCGGAGTAGCGCTACGCGGATTTGAACCCCGGACCCTTAGATTCGAAGTTGAACACGCTAACCATCCGGCCACCGAGGCCCTCTTATTATTGTTAAAGATCCTACACTCCGCAACAACATAATGCCACATCGATATAACAGAACTGATATTTTCCACTCATTGTGAGTGTGGCTGGTAAACAAAGGATGCTTACTGCTCCATGGCAACTGATCCCACATCTAAGGAAGACCGCGTTTGTTCTGTTCAGCGAATGTGTGTATAAGGTCAGGGCGGAATTTTAACTCGGTGTCTGTCACTAGGCCTATTGAAAGAGGCGTTAAATGCCAAAAAAATACAAATGTTACAAACTCAATTTGTTCAAACAAAGAGTAACGAACAGTATAATAAGCAAAAAAACGAAATCTCAAAGAAAAAAGAAACGATTTTTTTCTCTGAATTCAATTTGCGCCAGTGAATATATCGTTTATGGATAAATTAGTTTCACTTCTCATCACCTGCTTCTGTCTTTGCTATGGAAATATTTTCATTACATAGGCCCACAATGTAAGCCCACAAGATATTTAGCGGAATCATAAATAAGAATTTGGTTTTCAAAAACAAATCGGACGGTATCTATAAATAGCTTGATTAAGGGAAGTCGATTAGCATTAGATGAATCGAGTCATTAACAACAAAGTTTGAATTATCATATGTATCTGTAGGCACCAAATATAACTGTTTCCTTTTTAAACACATTAATGTCTACGTACAAATCGTCTATTTACTCTTCGCTTTTCAAAACGTAAAATCATAATAATCTCGCTGCATATATAAATATCAGAATACAAGAGTAACATTACATACAGTATTGTTTTTACTTTTTTTAAATTGAAAAGACAAGTACAGGAATAAACTAAATTCTAAAATTGTCTGCCTGTGTATTGTTTTCTCTTCTTTACCTGTAAAAGGTCTTATTACTCATTGGAATCAAAACCTTAATGAATTATGGTATCATGACAGTAACTCATTTGTTCCATTATGTTAGTAATGCCCCCGGCAACGTTCTATGACGTAGTTGTAATATCACTGCCTAGGTACATGTAAGCTAATTATTATCCCCTTACCTGGTCAGGTGATTTCAGGTATTCTTTTAGTAGCATAACTCAACAGTATGGTTTATTTTTATTTACTTTTTTTTTACATGTGGTTGTTTGATTCTTCCATCGTTTCCAGGAGACAAGTTCTTGGTGGTCAAAATCTCTAACATTACGTGCTTATTTTCTAAAAATATATTCCGATCTCAAGATAGCTACAATGTATCTGGTATTACATAGGAAGTTTCCTGTTTAGTACACTCTATTGAAGGAGTCTTGCTTTACTTGTTTTCTGTTGGTCATTTTTGATTTTTGAACTTATGAGCTTAAACTTTCAAAACGAATTTTGACGTAAGGTTGATGTTTAGAACAGTAAACAGGGATACAGCAATTAATAAAACCAAAAGATTTCTTTTGAATTTAATCTACTAATATGGTCTTACTGGGGAGAGAATTGAAATTAGAGAAAATACCCCAGGACTTATTTTTTATACAATGCGCACCGTCGTACATAATGCGCAATTATGAATTAATCTAATTAGGAAATAAAGTAGACGAGAGATGACTTATATATGTACATATAAACATTAAGAATCGTTAGTGGCTTTAATTGTTTAATAAGATGACCGCATCTCTAGGTAAACAAAAATAGTCATGGCTACGCGTGTGTTCACACCTTTAACATTTATAAATGTTAAAAACAAATAAATAAACACTATGACTAATACTTAACAAGATCAGACGAAAGAACGAGCTATTTTGTGTCATTTCTGATAATGTTATCTTCGTATTATGACCTAGAAATGTAAAAAAAAAGCCCCAACATAAAAGTATGCTGTTGTTTACCTACATCGTCGTGAGAGGTAACAACATTGAATTACTGTCTAAAAGATGATACTCACAGATAAGTCTAAAACAATCACCCGTTTTCAATTTCATGGATTGTCTTTCAAGTTATTTGAGGACTAAAGTTTACAATGACAATGGTAGTGACGAAAAAGCGGAATTGATATAGTCATAGTGAATTTGATATGTTGCTAACAGAAAAGGACAAACAAACCTAATTAGGAAACAAGAGTGAGAAGAAACCCTAGTCACTACACGTATACAATTATATATATATAATTAAATGCTAGTTATTTATATGTATATTCAAGTTATATATATAGTCAGAAATAATTTTAGAACCAGATAGACTCCATTCAATGTACTTTCCACGAGGTATCAATTATCGCATTTATAAAAATGTGAAATGTAACTTGGATGTACATTTATATTCTGGCGCTACAGTCACGTTCAAAGGACAAGCAAATGTATTAAAAAATAATAATAATAATAATAATAATAATAATTATAATAATAATGATAAAAATTCTCATCGCTCGTAATTATCACTCTTTTCTCTTCCTATATTGGCGAATTTAAAGAAAATACCGAGAACTATAAATCAAGTAATGCATTTCCAACCATTTTACGTATCCCATGATACTACTTACATTAAGCAAGACGGATGCTATATAAATGCTATATAAAGTCTATAGGAAATATAAAGCAAAATGATATGAGAGCGTTAGCTCATTCAACATGCGAAAGCATCATGTCTCTAGTAAGTACCATGGAGTTTACAAAAGTTGGCGGGCGAGGGGGGGGGGGGGGGGGGGGGGGGGNNGGGGGGGGAGGGGCGACATTACAAGCTTTGAAAATATGGTATTTGTCGGTAAATTGCAAAAATATCCTAGAGGCGGGATCAAAAATGCATTTAATGGCACAGCACTCTCCTTTTGTGCCTAATTAATAGAAATGAACATGTAGTTCCGAGTCTTAGAAAGAAAGTTTGACGAAAGAACGATTGACGTAATGCTAACAAATGCGATGCTAAGTATAGAAACAAGTAAAACTTGAAATGCCACTTTCAGCGATAGAAATAACATTCAAGGATAAATAAAGAAAAATTGTGTGCCAAAATATTTGACGTGAATTTTCAGACCATGAACAATGTATTTTGTAGAACTCATTAGCATGTTAAGAGTTTCAAGTCTAGCCAATACAGAGAAGATTAAAACAGCAAAGTACTTTAATTGTACTTAGCCGTATATAACAATTTGATTCAAAATTTATCGGAAGTATCATAGAAAAAAGTTTACTTAGGAAATGACGTAGTGGAATAGTTAACATAAATTTGTAGTTTTCAAGCCTTTTGCTATTAATTGAAATATGTATATCAAATTAAACTTTTACAATAAAAAAAATCAATATCAATAAATTATCACATTGATTGTATTACTAATATCCGATGTATAAATTCGTATTTATTCTGTAAAATTTGCGATTGTAAGGAACATGGATTAAATCAAAGCTTGAAATAAGGGTCGAATACATATTTTGTGGGAATTTTGATTTGGTTTTCTGGGTTTTTGTTTTCACACACGTTATTAGAGGGGATTATTAGTTCATAACTGGAATGGACTGGCAGTGGTTCGCCACTCACTCACTTGTATTAACGGAATATTCGGAATATTTGGTGGACTGAGTAGCAATTGATCGCTTGGATCATGGTCGTGGTTAAAAGTCGATTTCTCACGCTTATTGGCAAAACATGTATGTAATGAAATCTGATTATTAGCCGATTAAACATTCATTGGCGACTAAACTTTAAGATCCGTCAGAAGGATACACGAGGATCAGGGTAGTTAATCTGTAAAACTTTACAGACTTACTGATAAAACCTTCAACAGGTATGTCATATGTGGTATCTAATGACCGAGGTGTGGTGTTTCAAATGTGTTGTCTCGAGTAAGAAAGAGATACACAAGTATATTCTAGTATTGTTGTCGCTTACTCAACATGAACAGGGTTTAGCTTGTGGTCAAACCTAATCCTGTCAATATCATTTCTTCGGCAAATAGGACCGTGCAATAACCATTATCAAGTGTTGTTTATTGAGTCTTTCTATCGACCTTTCGTCGAATGATTCAGAGTGGGCACACAAGTTTATGAAAAGTATGGAAATGGGCCTTAAGATTCAATGCGGGTGAAGGGAAAATATAAAATGTGCACGACATTTGAATTCCATTTTTTTCTCCTTTATTTCTAGTACATGGTCGGGGGAGGAAGATAATGTCAAACATAAACTTATATACTGCTAATAAAGTGAGGAAATTAATAATTTACTTTCAGTTTCTTTTGAAATGTAGGTGCATAAGCGGGATAAAAATCAGAGTCGAGTTGATTTCGTCCTTGCAATATTATTAATTTCTCCGAGAGAAAGGGAGATCGTGAATTTTAGTTTTTGAATTGTATATATATATATATTTTTCTAATTTGTTTCTTGTGTTTTATTATTGTATTCGTAAAAGTATACTAAACTACAACAATGTATTACGATCAGACTTATTAAAATGACAGAGTATGGAAGCACGAAGAAAGTTTTTTTCTGCTATCCTTCTACCTTAACTATCATTTACAGTTACCCCATCTTCTTCCCCTCCCTGGCCCCATAAACACCATCAAATATATAGATATATACCTGTATTGTATACCATACACATGAATTGTATGATATACTGTCATATTTGATGAATAAACATTTCTCAAAGATGGTCTTTGCTTGCCTCAAGACAAGACGGACAAGGGTTCGGGTCACAGCTGCGATTATTATATCCTTCGAGTGAGACCGATAAATACAAAGTCTAGTGATTAGCGCTGTTGCTGCAAGTTACGTTGCTGACTGTATTGGGGCTGCCATGGTCTAGTGATAAGCGCTGTTGCTGCACGTTAGGTTGCTGACTGTATTGGGGCTGCTATGGTCTAGTGATAAGCGCTGTTGCTGCATGATCTTGATATGACACAAATACTGGAATAACAAGCAAATCACCAAAACTTAATACATGTAAAATGAAAAGCATATTTTACTTAACGTTTACATGTTGAGAGGAAGAAGAAGACGCACTACACATACAAAGATATGCTTTATTCTGTATTTCCGGGAAACTTCTAAGTAATTTGACGTCATTTCCACTGTGTATTCCCATGTATCCTCACGTCATTGTGCAGAGTAAACAACTAAGTGAATGTAAAGTATCGTTTTAATTAATGGAAATTCCTCTGGTATTCCATGAACAGATTTTCGTGCGACAGAAATGGACAACAAATAAATTATGTATGTATTCGTGATTTGGTGTTTCCGAACCGGGCTTCAGTGATAGTAATTGATGCACTTAAGGAAACCAAATATAAATTCAAAAATTTGCGAATATGTGACAAAAAGAATTGTCCAATAGAACAGAAGATTTATAAAAAAAACTGTCCCCTTTTCCATTGAAAATTTGTATAATAAGGATGATCATTGAATTATTTGAAGATCTTTTGTCAATATGCCGTTATTGACTTATATTTGCACCATCTGTTTATATAAATTTTAAGTGGAGATCAATCAAGGCCACTTATTTCTGAAATTAATATTCGCGATTAGATGCTGGCTTGAGTAAGTGTTTATCAAGACATTTGCTACTGTATCAAGGGTTTCTTCTACAGTGGGTTTAACGGATTTAAACCCATTTCCCAAATCTAATATATTATCGCCAAGCTCATATAAATGAGCAAAATCTCCTGGGAGCTTTATTCGAACAGATTCTGGCGATGATAGTTTGATTTTACCGTACAATACCATCTAAGGTATGTGCCTAGTCAGCACATTTCTGGATAGACTCTGAGTTGCCCTCGGATCCATTAAGATCATTCATCAGACTACCTTTACAAGTAGCCAATGCGCAATGGCAAAGTAAATTTTGTTCGTAACAACTCGCATTCGGGACAACGAATTACATGACAACTACTTAGAATGAATTGTTTACTTTCTACGTAATGTGTCCTTTCAAATGTCACTGAATGGGACTTGGTGGCAGCCAAAACTTTCTTTTATTAATGTAAAATAAACATGTGATGTCTACCTATACAAGGAAAACAGAAGAGTATGTAAGCATGGGTATTATATCTGTAACAGTGGCCTAGATGTTATAAATGTTATATTTTCAACTATAAGCGTACGCATTTCAATGACTATAGTGGAGTTGGTCTATAACGAAGACAAAGGAGATTAACGTTTGACTTCGTTATAGGCATCCTTCGTTTTAAGCATCAGCATAATTTTACTACATATATAT
>JACSZP010019667.1:7496-43853 GCA_016161895.1 Pinna nobilis
GGAGGGTTCATTATCTGCTTTTATGACGCATTGATTTTCTTATAGTCAGGATCTTTTAGAATGTTCAGACTATGTATAGTTGTCTGTCATAGATATTCAATCCTTCATGATGATAATGTAATGGTATTATAATGCACAGTGCAACTTATGGTTAAAAGATGCACATCAGAATCCAGCTGCATAATGCATTTTTCAGTTTATTTGTAGTTATTTACTAACTACAAGTTAAAATTTTTGCTTGTAGTTGGCTTGCCATATGGGTTAGCCTTGTTGCATAATTGTTTAGTTTTTTAATTACGAATTGATTATTTTAGAGTTGCAGTGAACTTCGAAAGTAGCAAAGCTGGAAACAACAAATTTCTGGAAATAACAAACAAAATCCCATGTGTGTAAAAATTGAAACAACGAAAAAACTGATATAACTTAGTCATTTTACCGGTCCCGATGCATTCGTTATAAGCAAAGTTGACTGTACCATAACCACAAATTTAACCATGGGTTTGTTCATAGGTAAATTCAACAAGGTATAAAACTATCGTGCAGGTGGATACGGTCTTTATCATTCACGATTCACCACTCATGATGAATGATTCATGGTTATGTGAATTCTTTAATGACAGAACCAGATTACTGTATACAGTGGAATTTTTGCGCCTGTTTTAATTTTGGCCCCCTTTGTCCACATTGTCAGTGAGTGAATTCAAAATGGTAAATTCATTGAATAGAATCATTTGAAAAGTGGGCGAATTTAAAACAGGACGAAACTGTTTGTAATCGTTAGGGAGAAAATAATACGGGGGTGACAGTAACCCTGTATACTAGGGCTTTATTTAAAAAAAAATTATTCCGATTAAAGTCACTGGTATTCATAAAGCCATTTACTGGTTAATCAAATGTGGACCTCTTTTGAATAAGATTAATTTTAGTTGATATTCAAAAATAGATTATAATCTAAAATTTGATGGACTAGAATAATTTTTTTTTTTAATATAGTGTAACCTGCTTTAGCCACTCGCTGATTTTAACTCGTTCACCCTACAGACTCACATGGAATTGCCTATATTATTGATTTAATGAAGAGTAATTTTTTTTTTCTGGGTGTATATGTCGAAGACTACCTGTCTAATGTCACCTAGATATACGCCTAAAAAATGTTGTTTTCTTCTCCAATACATATCAACAGAATAATAAAACTGTATGTAATTTGTAACCATTTTTTTGCATCATCCTTTGACAGTCAGATAAAATGATTTACTGTTACACATTATGAAATTGACACACTGTGAAACTGACATACTGTGAAATTGACATACTGTGAAATTGACATTCTGTGAAATTGACACACAGTGAAATTGACACACTTTGAAATTGACATACTGTGAAACTGACACACTGTGAAATTGACACACTTTGAAATTGACATACTGTGGGATTGACACACTTTGAATTTGACACACTTTGAAATTGACACACTGTGAAATTGACACACTGTGAAATTGACACAATGTGAAATTGACATACTGTGAAATTAACACACTGTGAAATTGACATACTGTGAAATTGACAAACTGTAAACTGACACACTGTGAAATTGACACACTGTGAAATTGACACTGTATATCTAGCTCATACAAGGTACATGTATGACTACCAGTGATTTCATTTGTAAATTTTGATTTTGTAAAAAGGCTTGGGGACTCTTTGACTGTTCAGGAGGGCATGCTAATGACCATGTTTATATTCTTTATACTCATTTAAAATTTTCTAAGAACAATTGATATTTGAATATGTGTAGTTCTTTTAATTTCTTGAAAACAATTCTGACTTGTATCTTTCAAGAAATTTCTGTTAAGAATTGATCATGCTTTGATGAAACTAAGTTAAAATGTTTCAGTTAAAAGTTTAGAATCTATTTTTATGTCAATATGTTGTAATTACCCGGTACTGTTTATGAAAGAAATTTTGAATGGGAATGCTACATGTAGTTACAAATGTAGTTATTATATACATGAGGTTATATCTGATAGTTTCTTTGAGATATGCTTTAGCAAGTATCTGTTGTATATAGAAGAGTCTTCTTAATTCAGATGCCTCCCAAATAAATTGTTCACACAAATATCCGTGGCCGAGTGGTTAGTGTGTTCGACTTCGAGCCGAGGGGTCCGGGGTTCGATTCCTGCAGCGCCACTCCGCGGTAGGCCGTCCCTGTCCTTCGGATGAGACAGTAAAAACCGAGGTCCCATGTCACAGTAGGTGTTGGCACGTTAAAGAACCCTCCCTGCTCTACGGCCAGCAGTGCCGAGCACAGGCAAAATTTGTAGCCCTTCACCAGCACACAGTGACGTCTCCATATGAGTGAAATATTCTTGAGTGGGACGTTAAACAACAATGCAACAACAACGCAACAAAAATACTTCATATCACTGAAATATGCCTAATTATATAGACAAGAAAAAAACTGAAAGTGACAAACATCGATCAATCACTTAGCTCCTATGAGGAATACAAAATACAGAGTTTGTTTAAAGTGAGACCATCGATATACCAGAGGTGGGATCAGGTGCTTAGGTAGACTGGGCATCTCCTGTTGACGGAATTTGAAAATTCCGCTCCAAGCAAATTTCATTGGGAAGGCAATGTACCCAGATTGTTGGTATTGGGAGTATTAGATACTGGATTAATGAGAGTCAGCTGTATAGCATATGATGAATTTGCCCTGAAATTTTTTTTATTTTTGATTAAAAATTCTGTTTAAACAATTCAGTTATAAGATTTATGTCTGCTTATTTATTTTGGTGCATTACAATTTATTGTGTATGGAAGGAATTATGCATGACAACCTTAGTTTATTGTTGCGAATTGAAATTTGTCAAATTGTGTCTCTGAAGTATGAATTATCAAGGATCTTTTGTGTACAGTGAAATTTATCTGTATAACAACCTCCCTGTGACACAAGAAACCCGATCTTTTTAGGGAAGTGGTCTTAATATAGAGGTTAAAATTTTTACTATACCATTTAATTGGGACAGCAAACAATAATCATTATGACCAGGCGTTTTTTTTAAGTCATGTTTTACTGTATTTCAGTTTGGCTTTTATGGAATATATCTCTCACATGTTCTGCATATTTGCTGGTATACCTTCGTTCATTTTATGAGTAAATACATAAATTCATATTTAATCATACCAATGAAATACATAGTGAAGATCTACTTGTCAACATATTTGTATTTTCTGATATTTTGTCAGGATTACTCCAAACTCATCTATTATCCGTATGGTGAAACTTGATTTTTATTGTCTTGGAGAAAGTCATGTTTTACAGTAGGGTAGACCATAATCATTCCCTAGTACATCATCTGGTTCCCATGGTACTTTTACCTGTGTGTGGCGGAATATCCTGAATAATCAGTGAAATCTGATAAATACAATTCAGGAGAATAAGCCAATGATTTTGCATGTTACATATTTTGGATCCAGGCCTTCTTCGTCAAGGAATGAAAGCACAAATTTCATTGGTTAATGACAAAGTGTTTGTTAAGCATAATCAGATTGGATGAATATTGGTACAATGGAGTCAATCACATTGATCTAAATAGGAAATACAGCTCTTGAATGTTGTGGAGTTAACCTGGAGGGTTCTGCCTTGGGTGCAAATATCATGAGAACCAAAAATAGTCCCTGAAAAACTGAGAAACTTTCTCACAGAAACAACAGCAAACCTAAAACATTTTCATGATTTTTACCAGTAATGCTCAAAATTTGAAAAATTCAGAATATGTAAGTTGCCCAGTCTCTTTATAGTATGGATTTGCATGTTTAAGTAATATAGAAGGCATCATTACTAATAAATCCTTAGGAAAAGTAAATAACTCATTCACCCCTGAAATCTAATGGACTCTTCCTTAAATCAATGATTTAGGCAAATTCAAATGTGTCTTTAAGGGTGTGTGGGTTAATGTACACTTTTGACTGTATTTGTTTATGAATTCTGTCCCTAACTGGCTCTGAAGTCATAACATTTGCATGCTTTGCCTCTGGCAAATTTAAAATACCCCAGTAATCAAAATTTACCAAGTTCAATTCACTGCGACAAAGATAGGATAGGTAATATCATAGTATTGACACAGGCATCTCGATAACATTTTTTGTTCATTTTTCTATTAAGAGTTACTTCCCCTGCCAGTCTGTGTTGCCATCTTTCCACTTGCATTGTGCATACTTATAATCATAGGATCCATGTTGGATGTAAGCTAGTTGATTTTGAGTGACCAAAGAATACTCAGTGTGATTCTACAAAAAAAAACTGTGACAGACAATGAACTTAGTATTACCAATTATAGATGCTAGTCTTGTAAGTATACAGGAGAAATATTGTTAGTCCAACATTCACCAAACTTGTACATTGTTCCCCGATTCTTCTGGCGATTAATACCTTTGTATCTTTCATTTTCATATTATTATATTCTTATTCCACTCCTGAATTATGGGAACCATTTTAATCGCCCTTCTGCTGTAATTCATCTTTTATGTTCCATCTTTATACTATTCTTCCTATCTATGCTTCTCTGAATTTTGTTACAAAGGCAATTTTTGTCAGATTTTTCAGTAGGATTTATTGGTCCCATATTGTGTATTTTATGGCTAGTTGGAACACTAAAGCAGTTCACAGGAGGGGGGGGGGGTCCTTTTAGATAGAAGAAAAGATTGATTGGAACAAAGATTATCCTTTGGCAGTTGGTGCCAAGATAAAAAAATCTAATGGCATTGTTCAAATTAGTTTATTTTTCCTGTGTGTTCAACCCCTCTTAAAAAATAATTTCTACACTAACAGGGACTCAAACCATTGGACTGTGTGTCTTTAAGTGGACCCTTCTACTTATGAACCATGACTGAGCCTTGTAAACAAGCTGAGACATGCATTTAAAATGTATATTTGTGTGTGACAGTTATAAGATGGATTTTCTTACATACCCCTTTGGGTAAAACACAGATTTAGTCAAAAGGCAATTTTCATTGTTGTACCTTCTTAGAGTTCTCATCAATCGATTAATCAATTAATAGCATTTTGAGATATCAGATATATTTCAAATCTTAACCCATTCACCCCTGAATACACATTTGGGCTTGCCTAAACCATTGATATAAGGAAGAGTCCATTAGATTTCAGGTGTGAAAGGGTTAATTAAGCATGTCCTCAGAATTTGTATTGAATAACCAAAGAATTAGATTTGAGTTGCTATTTCATGGTTTAAAGTGCTTGTGTGTTGTATGTTGTATAACTCTTTAGCGTGAAATCCTTTCTAGGATCTCATTGGCTCTGAAAGATCTCAAAATGGAAACTGTACAATATATCAGCACTAGACATTATCTTCCAATAATGTTTCTATTTCTTCAATATCCATTAAGATAATCGAATCATCTGTGATGTGCTTTATGACACCATAAGATACCATTTTGACAACAGGTAACTATGTTATATATGATATGGAAGAAAAACAAGGATTTCGATATCATAGTGCATTATCATTCCCATAATAGTTATTTTTGCTTATCTACAGTATTACATTTGTAACAGCCCTATGTTATAACCCTTCAGTGTTAATTTTTGTGACATTTAATTTTGTAACTTCTTAATTGTTCAAATTTTTGTCATGAGATGATTTAGGATAAGTTCAAAGGAGCTTGGAATTAAGGCTGCCCCTTCCATCTCTCAATAGTGCGGGTACACATCAAAACTACATGTAGGTTTATTTCCGCGCTTCTAAATACACTATACTTTCTCATGAAATGTTAAATACCAGTTTAATGGAACTTGATACTAGGGATGATTCCCCTTCGGAAAATATGCCCAAAACATGCATGGATTTTTGTTTCGTTGGTTCTTTGTTGTTTATCATCCTCGTACTCAAGAATATTTCATTTACAAGAAGATATCACCTAATGATTTCAGCCTTGACTTGAAACTTTTGACTATTAAGTCAATTCCTGTGTTCAACATTTACCGTATACCAGCATATGTGATTGTACGAAGCTATTTCAGATTCAGTGGTTTGCTTATCAGAAACCAAAATATAGCTGGTTTGTTTCAAGTATGGTACTTTGTACCAGTACCAGTTACCAGTTACCAGTAGTATCAATTTCTAGTGGGTAGAGTTACCAATATATTTGTACAAGGCATTCATAATTTTACAATTTCTGTTTTCCTTCATTAGATATGAAGATTGTTTTTACAATTTGTTCATCAAAGAAATCACAAGCGTATTAGAAAGTACAATAGCCATGTGATTTGAATATATGATTTTTTAATCAAAATACTGGTGAATATAGATAATTACTTGTTCCAGAAACAAGCGGCTAGTGACAAACGTGAACACATAAGAGTTGCTGTTTTGTTCTGGCTCCCTCATAATTATGATGATGCCGCCAAAAGCTCATCACTAAGGACAATGAGTTGACCTTTAACATGCTAATAGCTACTGTTACGTTGGCCTGTTATTACGCCCCCCCCCCCCCCCCCCCCCCCGAAATACAGGAAGAACCAGCAATGCCCCTATGTAACTCGAACCCTAGACCTCCCAGTTCTAATACAAGTGATCTGCCGCGGTACATGTTTATATTGTATATGGGATGCTAACTCCTCCTAAGCACCAGATCTCACCCCAGATATATCTAGGCGTCCGTGTTTGCCCAACTCTTTATTTTATATTTCTCATAGGAGGTACATGTATAAGATTGTACACTGATTGTTACCTTTGCATTTACATATATACTAATAAGAGAAGCGTAAAAATTCTTATCATTTCATTAGCCCCTGTGGTTCTGGATGCTTAAACATTATAAAATGCACAAATTCGTTTTATCACGTCATAAACACTTTGATATTTTAATGGTTTGTATCAAATCTTGAAATATCGTCTTTCCTGTTCAGTCATTAAGTATCTTGGTATAAATTACGACAATTATCGTCATAATAACAATGAAAATGACATGTAATGTGCTCGTTTTTACATCTGTAACTTGTTATAACATTATGACATGACATTATTTATTATGTATCAAAGCTCTCTATGGTCAGGTATTATCTTTCCAGCTCATTAATAGGCAACTGGGTATGAATTACAATAATCATCGTCACAGTAACCAAAATACATCGTAGATGGTCATAGCCAATGCTCGTTTCTACCATAACACACATACATGTAGTTAAACCTCTTTCAACGGCACAATAATCGAGGCTGATTTTGATTAAAATATATCGATAAACCACACGTTGATAAACACTTCCAAGTGTTTTGATTGGCTGATTCGTCAGAAAATTTAATCATGACGTCATTATATTTGAAGTCACAATACATTGACTGGGCTATTATGGAGGTAGCTTGAAAAAATATTCTTCTTGTGTTTTTAATACTTTGATTTGTAAATTAATTTCGTGTTATGGTCGAAACAACTTACACAACTCGTTGGGATTGATCATCATACTTATCCAACTCTTGTTTAGTTAGATTTCAGTCTCAAAACGCTTTCAAAAGCTCGTGCTTTGAAACTCTGAAAATCTACTACATGTAATTCGAGTCAAATAAACATGATAATCAACCTCAACTTGTTGTATAATTTATACGTCATTTATACGTCAGCACTTTGACATGCTATGGTTTGTATCGAATCTCTCTGTATTCCAGTATGTTCAGTTATCACCTTTCCAACTTATTAATAGGTATCTGGCTAGGAATTACACAGAACCAAAACACACATCGTGGATCGACATAGGCAGTGTTGACTGTAATTTGGTGTTAATTTTGTGATTTGTTAGAGAGTATTTCAAGAATCTCATTGGAGAATTTGCCTTTTGTGTTCCTTTGTTGACATTTTTTACCAACATTACTCGTTTTTCTTTTCACTTGACATATGACACTCGGCCATGTTTCTTCATTATACAATAATCAACAGTAAGATATGGAATATTTTGTTATATGTATGCTTTATGACAGCTGTTGTTTTTTTTTTTTTTTTTTAATTTCAATGGTTTGTAATATTAACAATTGTAGATTTGAAACGAAACATTAAAGGATTGTTGTATATGTATATATTGATAGGAAAGTTGTACAGTTTGTTTGCTTCCACGTTTTTCACCTGTATATTGTAAAACAATTGTCACTCACTACCACTTTGACGCCAAGAACACTTTTGATGTGTTCTAGTAGGTTGCAAAGAACACTTGTAAGTAACCAAAACAAAAGTAAAAAAAAAAACCAAAAAATTGTTGAAATTTCGAGAACATAATTGGTGCATTCTGCCGTGAATATCATTTTGCCGTTAGTCCCGCTATGGCACAAAACACTGCCAAGAACACCATTGCATGCGCGGATTCAGGATTTTTTTTTCAGGTAAGATGTCGAACTTGTGGCAAAAAATAAAAGATAAACTGTCATAAAAAATACAATACAATAGGGGAAGGGGTTTTATACGGTACATTAATCTAATTCTTCAATTATGACTAGGGGTATTTTTTCCATAAATCATAATGGTATGGTCTAGGACCCCCTGGAATACCCCGCCCCTGGATCCGCGTATGCATTGGTGTGCTCGGATATTATGTTGCTTACAAGATCATTGTTGACGTTTTTTACATACCCCCAAGAACACACGACAGAAAAAGACAAATCTGTGTCAGGGATAAATGTTACGAACACCATCGATATGTTATGAAAGATGATACGAACACCATCGACGTGTTCTGAAAGATGATACGGACACCATCGATGAGTTCTGAAAAAGTTTTACGAATTTACGAACAAAATCGATGAGTTCTGAAAAGATATTACGAACACCATCGAATTGTACTGGAAAGATGCTACGAACACCATTGATATGTTCTGGAAAGATGCTGGGAACACCATTGATGTGTTCTGCAATGATGTTGGGAGTACCAAAGATGTGTTCTGAAAAGATGTTTAGAGCACCATAGATGTGTTCTGAAAAGATGTTTCGGGCACCATAGATGTGTTCTGAAAAGATGTTTGGAGCACCATAGATGTGTTCTGAAATGATGTTTGGAGCACCATTGATGTGTTCTGAAAAGATGGGAGCATAAGAGATGTGCTCTGCTATGACATTAAGATCATTGTTTGCGTATTTTAATAAGACTTTAAGACTACCGTTGGTAAATCCTTGGGACCTTTTCACAAAAAATCTATCGATAAAAATCACTAGTAGTCGAAAGTGGGCATTTTATTAATTTGGCATACCGGTACTTTGTGCATTTTGCGAAAACTGACCACTTGCGAAGAAATCTGCAGCTTATTTTATGATTGAATAAATCGGATTATTACTATATTACCAAATTAAAGTAACAAATTGTCAAGTATTCAATATTTGAATTTTATACACTTACAACTTACAATTGGGCTTCCGTGGCCGAATGGTTAGAGCATTGCGCTTTAAACCACCCCCTCTCACCTCTTGTCAGCGCGGGTTCGAGCTCCACTGGAACCTTTAGAAGTTGTCTAAGTCGGAAAGTTTTCCAGTTTACTTGCGAAAGACCAGTGGTGTCTCCCCGGGTGCATAAGTAACCGGGCTTTCTCCTCCACCAATAAAAACTGGCCGTCATCATATGACTGAAAGATTGCCGAGCTTGGCGTAAAGCAAAAACAGAACAAACAAACAAAAGAACTTACAAATGATTTTTATTGTAAGATTTGTGAAAATGTCGATAGTCACCAACATTATTCTGACTATCTGGGTTATTATGTGAGAAACTTAATGAAGTCCACAATGTTTTATTTTTACAGTGTTTGTACTTCATTTTAGAGTGTTTAAGGTGACTGAATTTCACGTGTAATTGTTTTAACCAAAAATATGTATCTGACCTGTAACTTATCCTAGTGAAATATTAGCAGCTATACGTGTGTATGTTAATTTACAGTATCTTGCAACAGTACAATGGTGGCTGGCTGGTACCCCACTCTTAGTATCCTTGCAAATCTACTCGTTATTAATCAGAGATCGTCTGATAAAAAATATAATTTTTGTATAGAAAAAGAATCCCCCAAAATACTAGAAAATGTTATTTTTCTTAAGAATTTCCAAATACACGTACATAAAAAAGTTGAATCAATTACGTAGATATGAAAATAATATTTTCAAGTATGAAAATAATTCTCTATGCAAAATCAATGGAAACTATGGTATTTTTCACTCGGCCAATCAAATGCTGCATTGCTAAAACAAAATTAAATGCATTGATAGATTATAAGACGTTTCTTGATTCATAACAGTCTCAGTTCAACATACGAGACAGAGTCTTCAACAGCACTCTCGTGACCTTTTCACCTTCTGCCTCGTACAACGAATTTAAAATGTTCTTCATCAAGGAACTACAGACATATGATTTTCTTTTACAGTAGAGTACAAGCTGTACACCAAAGTCATTGACATGCATACCATCGCCGACAGAACGGTTATTTAGGATGAATTTAAGACGTGTTTTCTCATGTAAAGGGCAAAAATAACCATTGGCGAAAATATCCATTTCGAACATGAATTTTACCAAAATAGAGAGCTGGATTTGTAATGCTTGTACCATTGTACTGTTGTAAATAGTTGTTGTTTAAAATCTTTCGTTTGTTTCAGAACTTCTTGTTTTAGAACCCACATAGACAGTATTTTCTCATGGACAAAGTTTTATTCCAGATGCGTTTTGCTCAATTTTATACATTTGTTTTGTTACTGTGTGTTCAGTAATCCTCTTTCTCTCATGGTAGATTGTCTTGTTATTTTATATGATGAATAAAGAGGATACATAACGGTCATTTTTCTGATTTCATGTTTATTTTTTCATTTGACACCTCTAAGAGCCCGTTGATTTAAGCTGACAGGAGCCAGGAGAAGACCCTTTGGAGTGCCAAACATCTATTTTTCTCCGTTGTTATACAGTCTAACCTGTTGTAAGAGACCGTCAAAGGGAATGAGCACATATGACAGGTGGTCTCTTAATTCAGGTGATTTATACAGGGAAAAGGTCATTTTGGAAACCATACATTTAGGTCACATAAGACATGTAGTCCTTTAATTCAGTGGGTTACTTGGGCAGGTTTGACTATACTTATCTTATAAGTATAATTTGGAATCATGTTTGATTTTATCACATATCTTAATTCACGAAATTATCAAGTAAATAAGCTGGTTGCTTGATTTCTCATTCAAAAATCTTCCACTAAGATAGAGACTTCACTGTATGCCAGTGAAGGGCAATCAAAATGTCTATGTTGGACACTTATCGCCGTCCCACTAACATTCCGACAATCTTGTTTTGTTAATCTTAGGTGTTCCTTTTTCTCTTTTTGTTTTTTTTTTTCCGCGTTTATCCCTGATGTTCTTATGAAGCTTACGATTTAATTGAAAGCATACATTTTACACTAATAACAAATCACCGTCAATGGCAACATTTACTCATCAACTTTTATAACCAAACTTTCCTTCTAAATAATGATTGATTTGGGACGATCGTATTCAATAATCTTACACTTAATATGGAGAAGTCACTGTATGCCAGTGAAGAGTTATAAATTGACCTATTTGGCTCGGCACTCTTGAGCTATGAGGTTCTTTATGGGTTCGACTGTCTCATCTGAAGAACAGAAAAAGCCGGTCTAGTCCTCAACGCGATTTCGAATCCACGATCAGAAAGAGAGCACTCTATACTGTAGATCCAGAAATTTTCGCGGAACCTTATTTTGGCGAATCGGTGGCCATGTAATTATTCGCTACAGTATATTTTTGCGCGTGTGTATGTTAAATATATATGTTATGTTGTATGGAGCATGTATATCCAAAATTAGAATATTTAGCGAGAACTTCATTTTTGAGAGTTAGTGGTCTCGCGTAATTACGCGAAAATAAAATTCTCGCGAATAAAACTGGATTTACAGTATATGGAGCTCATTTAACAATGTCTGACTTACAGTGGATTAATGTGAAAATAGAGCTCAGAATACGAAAGAGTTTGCGGAAGTTTTACATAAGTTTCACAAAGCCGCAATACAACAGAAATATTTACCAGATTTCACAGGTGCAGACTTATGTGGAATCTTATGTAACAGGAAATTGCGGAACAGTTCCGCGACATTACGGATGCGATAAGTTTACGGATGTTTGTGAATAGCGTCCCTATTTCAGTATTGAAATACGCAGATGAAGTCGACGCTCCTCGATAGAAACCCTGTCTTCAAAACAGGGAAGTTTGGAAGCAGGCTCAGCTTACCTTTCCTTGTATCCTTTGGATGAGAGAGTAAACACCGGAGTTCTGTGGCCCGTTAACCCTTTCACCCCTAAGTATCACAGTAGTATGCACTTTTCTATTGTGTTGGACTGGTCTCTTATGGTCTGCAGTGGTGAAAGGGTTAAAGAACCCGCAATGCCCAGTGGTCATAAGTGCTGGGCATAGGCCGTGATACGGAATTTTCGAGATTGTATTTTCTATCTTGTAGACGTATTTGAACCGTTGTTTTTTTCGAAGGAAGTGGGACTGTAATCCAATGTAAGCAAGAATACCTGTCAGTAGTTACCTGTCCGAAATCTTCTTTGAGTTGTCTGAAAATTTCTCATCAAATATTATGTTACAGAACTACGTGAATCTTCTATAGGAATGTCTATGTTAATGATTTTTAAATTGACTGTAATGGTATCTAAGTAAATTTAACCATGATGTAGAAGTAAAAGTTTCACTTGTCCCAACCTGACGTGTCCGAGCGAATGTTATTGTTGATCCGTCGATACATCGTTGCGATGATAAAAGAGCAATGACTACAAATTAGGAAAGATCAGATATCTAAGCCGATTAATATGGCAACGTTCAAATTACTAGTAGGTTTTACTGGTAACGGTACTGATATACATTTTAGCGCGTAAGTTCCAGCAAGAACAGTCTCGCCTTCGATGCTGTCTATTTCGATAAGTTGTTGTTGTTTGATTGTTGTTTAACGTCCCATTCAATAATATTTCACTCATATGGAGACGTCAGCGTGTGCTGGTGAAGGGCGAATAATTTTGTCTATGTTCGGCACTGCTGGCCTTAGAGCAGGGAGGGTTCTGTAACGTGCCAACACCTACTGACACAGGACCTCGGTTTTTAATGTATCATCCGAAAGACAGGGACGGCCAACCGCAGAGCACCGCTGCTCGAATTCGAACCCCGGACCCTTCGATTCGAAGTCGAACATGCTAACTACTTGGCCACGGAGGCCCCATTTCGATAAGTAAAGTCATTTATGGAAATGAGTAAGACTAAGTGAAAGTATCCCAAACTTGTATTGGTGCAGTCTCCATATACATGTAAACGGACGATTCTACAGTGCCATGTTGAACAACAGCATTAAGTTTTTGTATCTTCCATCCTTTTTCCATTTTTTTTCTTATCTTCAATTCTTGTACGATTCATCATAGTCATCATCACTTTATGCCTTTTTTTCATTTACATCTTTAATTCTTGTATAGCTCGTCATTTTCATAATCATCATCAGAAACATAAATCATTTCATTTGCCTTTTTCATTTTCATCTTAAATTCTTAACTAGGTACCGGGTCATAATATTCATCATAATCATGAACATCGTAAATGTAAAATCGAATGTCCAGAAATATTCCTTTTGCCATCTTCATTACAAATAATTGTTCTGTGTTGAATTCGAAGGGAAAGGGCTTTATACAGTGTTGCTAAAACTTGTTTCTCATTCCCCTTTCTCTTACAATGGATATAAAGTATGCTTAAAAGTAAAGCACAATGAAATAATTGAAAAAAACGACAAAATAAATATAGTTGTAAAAAACAGATTTTAATCTGATATCTGATTTACTAGTGAAATGTAGATTTTTTGAAACACGACATTTCTAAAATTTTAAACATTGACGTCAAAAAATGAAAACTTTCGTATACATCAAGAAATAGAAAAAAAAATACAAAAATGCTCGAAAAAAAGAGAAAGGAGAAAGGAATCATTCTGGGAAATTCTATAAAAATGGTATGCTGAACAAAATATTTATTATTAAAATGGGAATTAGTATTTTTAACAAAAAAACATTTACATTGTAAAAAATATATCATCACTTGAATGCCTTTTCACAATGTTCTATACAATGTACTGAAAGTTTGATAAAAGAGGCAAAAAAAAGGGGGCGTGGCCATTTAAGCCAAAAAACAGGGCGTAAATATATCTAGTCCATTGAAAAAGGACTTGCATACAATACTTTCCCGGATATCATGGTCGAGCACCATAAAACTTGAATATTTTCTTAAGTCTGAAAATTTACTCAACTCCAGCAAACACTGAATTCTGAAAAACTGAAATGCAGAAATTTAAAAAAAATCTCAGAGTTAAGTAAATTCATAAGTATTATGGCAAACAGCCAGGGTTTGGCATTATAAAACTTGTGAATTTACTTAAGTCTGAAAAGATTCTCAAATCCAGCTCATCCTGAATTCTGATTGGCCGAGAGACTGGATTCTCAGACTTTAGAAAATTTCCAAGTTTTATGGTGCCCAGCCCAGAATTGAACAACCTTTTGGATTTACTTGATACAAATTTCAATCTTTTAACTTATACTTGCTCATATTTCAAAATCGATCACGAGTAATATAGCAAGGAGTTGGCTTCGTTTTTCATCGAGAAAAGGAAAAAAAAAAAGAATTTGGTATAATGGCAAACTCTCGATATGAGGAATGTGTCGCTTAGCATACAAAAAAAAAACAATTTCTGATTGTACCCAGGTCAGACACCATTAAATAGTTTTTAATAGGAGACAATGTTAACTTTTCTCAAGTATGTCATGTTTCCGACTTCCCAATGCATATAAACTACATATCAATCTGTAGGCCGCTCCCTCCCCAGTCCTCCAATAAACTCAAAACAAGGGTTTACCTCGACTTTTCACTACATGTCCATGTTTATAGCCACCCCATTTCTACACAAAATGAACAGAAAATGTTGACACTGGCTTAAACACCTATCATTTTCCAACTTTTTTGATTTACCGGGGGTCTTACCGGCCAACAAGTCAATTAAAGCACAATGAAATAATTGAAGAAAAAAAACGACAAAGTAAATATAGTTGTAAAAACAGATTTTAATCTGATGTCTAATTTACTGATAAATGTAGATATTTTGAAACACGACATTTTAAACATTGACGTCAAAAAATGAAAACTTTCGTATACATCAAGAAATATAAAAAAATGCTCTAAAAAAAGAGAAAAGGAGAAAGGAATCATTCTGGGAAATTCTATAATTATGGTATAGTGGTCAAAATATTTGTTATGGTCATTATTCCTACTTTTTGGTAAGACCCCCGGTAAATCCAAAAGATAGGAACACGATACACCTGATTCAAGGGGCCCCAAATTTCCAGTTTTTTTTAAACAATTTTGTCATTCCACATTTTTGCAACACATTACTGGTTACTTTAAAATAAACTGAAAATCATTGCAGTATACACTTATTTGATGACATTTAACATCCAAAATATTATCTCCCCTTTCCTACACCCTCTTAACCAACCAATTGTAAATTGTCCCTTATTTAGCGGTGTCTGACCATCCAGGTATCAAACAGGAAGTAAACATTGCATTATACATTCAAAAATGACATTCATAAGTAAGCATTATGTAAACCGGCATATAAAAAGATTAACGATGAGGTCAACTTAGCTTATCTTTGGAATAACTGTATATATAATATTTGGTGAAAGATAAACTTTGATTCAATAATAAATAAATAAATGAATATAAAATTGAATGGCACCACTAACTTAATCGCAATTAGCCTCACAAATCATGTTATAGTACAATGTAATCTAATTAATACCCGATATTCAATATGCTCCTTTTTGTGCTGTGCCGCACGAAGGGTCTGGAAATCACAGATACCGAGGTTTACGTGAATATTACGTGAATATATACGTGAAAAACACAGACCTATGATAACACTGCAGCGGGACCAGGTACTATGGAGGAGTAAGCTTCCTCTGCATCCCGGCAACCTCGTCAAAGCGGTAGATCCGATTCAGGAACCACTATGACTATTGAACAAGTAATTTGACATTCCATTCATTGACATATTGTGATCTATAGAAACCGCAATAGAGGTAAAACTTTATTCCCTCTGTCGATAACCAATTAAATATCAAACTTCAAGGGTTAAAGGTAAAAGGTCATCTAAGTGAGTATATAACAGATAAGAGTAGTACTACGATTATGTTCCTACTTTTTGATTTAACAGGGCTTTGTGTTACCCCCCCCCCCAAAAAAAAACACCAGAAAAAAAAAACAGGTAAGTCAAAAAGTAGGAACGTGATACATGTAGGCCTATATGAAAGAAATGTAAAGGATTTGGCACCTGTATCAGGGTTTATTCCTCTTTTTAGCGAAACGGTATAGTAAAGGAGTACATTTAAGATCGAATTTTAATTAGATAGAACAAACTCATGGCTCATTTAATTACATGTAAGTGGATTTTTGTGTACTAAAGCACCCACTATAAAACATTGTACATTGTATAATAATTGCACTGTAAAAAAAACTATTGAGTAAAACTTCATCCATTCTTCATTCCATATATCTCCTTCTACAACCTGAAAGTCACTCTTTATCTCCAAGGCAATGATTCCTCAACAATACGTTACCGGTAATCATTTCTTCATCAAACCACTTTACTTGCAGTATTTTCGTCATCATTTGAAAATCGTAGCATTATTGCATCTCTAATCTTTTTATATAACTCCCAAAGACTCAATTTCGAATTCTAAAGGTCCTGTGATCTCAGAATTCATCATCAGATTCGTACAGATCAGGGTTTTTAGTCAGGGAGGAATGCACATCACTTTTCATTGGTCGTTTGCCAAGCACGAGACTGTCTTTGGCGTCTGTTGGGACAGTCGTATCCCGATACACTCCGGCGTTGTTGTGAGAAGATCTTAGCACGTGTAGTTCTCTTTCGTACTCTTCATTTAGTCGGCTATAACGAACGAAATACATGATAATTGAAGTATTGTGTTAAAAAATATTGGATACATTGTATTCAATGAGAAAAATGAATTTTAACAGCAGAATCATAACGGTTATAACATTATCAGTGTAACATATGTTTTGATTGGCTGGTTCTGAATCTACGCGCTTAAACGAACCGAATCAATTAAATGGTAGCTTCCCATTGAGCTCATTTAAAAGCAGCTTACTTGAACACCAATGAAAATTTAGCTTACCGGTCAACCAATGAAAAGTAGCTTCAACGTGAACCAATGAAAAAGTAACTGAACTGTCAGCCAATGAAAAAGTAGCTAATATATCACCCGATTTAAAGTAGCTAATATATCAACAGAATAAATCCAACTTCATGACTATTAAAAAGTATCATCGACGCCCGAACAGTTGAGCTGAGTACTGAATTGGAGCTTGAGTTTTTCTGATAATTTCAGGCCAATTAGTATCATTAATTGTGAGATAAATGTCTGATATATATTACCATTATATAGAATTGTCAAACTGTAGGTTATCAACTGGCTTTACTGAATTCGTTCATATTTATTGTACCTCACAATTATTGATACTAATCGGCCTGAAATTACCAGGAAAACTTCAGCTCCAATTCAGTACTCGGCTCAAATGTTTTCCGTATTTTTGAACTAAAAACAAGTAAATTCAGAGTTAAATGCATTTCAACATGTGTATTTACATCATACTAATCAGATATCAGTAACATTTTGTGTTTCTCCTTGGTATTTAATTAATCAGGTCCAAAAAGTGATTTGAGCACATCCTCATATCTTGAGTATCATACTCATTGTCTTTTTCAATAATTCTGACTGCTGGTTGCTGATTTGATACACACAATTGATGATATTTGACAGATATGATATTAATAGACATGTTAAAAATCATTTGACACTTTATTTACCTGTAATTTGTTCAAAAATAAGGAAAAACAGTTGAGCTGAGTACTGAGTTTGAGCTTGAGTTTTACTGATGATTTCGGGCCATGATCTTATAAAATTGACTGGGCACTATTTTTGTAGGCATCATCCATTTATTTTACTGCACCATGTGCGATCTCTAGTTGGACTTAATACAAACATGGCTACCTTCTTTAAATTGTTCTGATTTCCATTTTTATTGTAAACACAGATTATCATCAAACCTGCTTAAAAAGACCACTCAAGGGACCAGGAAAAATTTGCCTTTATAGACAGGTAGCCTTTAAACAGAGGTCCTTACAGTAAATTAATGCCTTGAACAAGATCATATTTTAAGGTGGTGGTCGTTAAACAAAAAGTGGCCTCTATGACAATGCTTGTCTTTTTTTTTATATTTTAAACCAAAATTTCAAAAATCAAAATGGAAGGTTTGATACCATATCCCAATTTTCACTTAGATTTTACTTCGATTTTTTGGAATTTTTGGAGTACATTCTGAAATAGGCAAACTTTGTCTTTGAGGCCACTCCTGTCCTGTGAAGGTCATGTCAAAATGGTCTTGTTTCAGAGATTCTACGATTTGAATCTCTGGATAACGGCCACCTGTCGATAACGGTCACTTTACATTTGTAAGTGTAATACTAACCGTCTGTGTTTCCTGTAGACATACATAGCGGCAATAGAGATGGCTATACAAAACAGAATTCCAAACACTGCACCAACAATTCCGCCTTCAAAACGAAAATATGAATAATTTAATTTCTATACATGTATATTTCATCTACCGTATACATGTGAGGATCCAGGATATTTTTTATTGAGAAAAAAAGGGGAGTCAGTCGAACTTGTGACAAGAAAAACAAATGTAGGGACTCAGTATTGGTATTTTTTCTTATAATGATGGTGTGTACTTGGCAAATTCCAAGGGGTTCTCAACCTGCTCACTCTCCTGTAGATCCGCAAGTGCATATATCTTTTTACACGATGACTATGTGGGACATCCGTGACTGAGTGGTTAGCGTGTTCGACTTCGAATCGAAGGCTCCGGGGTTCGAATCCGCGCAGCGGTACTCCGCGGTTGGCCGTCCCTGTCTTTCGGATGAGATAGTAAAAACCGAGGTCCCGTGTTACAGTAGGTGTTGGCACGTTAAAAAACCCTCCCTGCTCTACGGTCAGCAGTGCCGAGATTAGGCAAAATTGGTCGCCCTTCACCAACACACGGTGACGTCTCCATATGAGTAAAATATTCTTAAGCGGGACGTTAAACAACAACACGATGATTACGTTAAAATTCCGACCAACTTGAGCAAGGCATAACACGGTGTCCACATCAGTCCAGCGCCCCGCCACCCGTTTTCCGTTGAATTTTCACATTTCATGTGCAATTGGTTGCTATATATCGAAGCGATCCATATAAACTTTAGATATAGTAAAGGAAATCTCGATAGCCTTTATTTTACACATCTAGTATACACCAGAAAAGGATAACTAACATATAAACCGGTAAACCTTGCGCCGATTGCAGAGTTTAATAAATAGAACGAAGGCCTACATATAGCCTACCTGTCTCGTTTTCCAGTAAACTTATGTGCCCTTCCTCGCTCTCATGGGGCAGTGTAGTGTTCTGAATTGAACTGACAGTTGAATTATCTAGAAATAAAAAATAAACAATAAGCTTGATAAAACAATATTGACATGCACATAGAAAAAAATATTGGCCGAGAACACGAAAATCGTCTCCTATAGGCTATAAATCAGTCGCCGGTAATCCGCCCCCTAAATACAAAATGACATTCTTCTAAACATGGTTCTTGATGAAGAGCTGGGCTACATACCGTTGTCAGCTCACTGTTGATAAAATGACCAAAATAAAAAAACAGGCAAGGGGAGGGGGTTCTCAATATTGACTACAATCTTCCCTTTGACATATGACCGTATACAACTACATGTACATGTAACGCAGTATATACTTATATCAAGTCTGTATGTCTCACATGTACTTCGTATCCCTACGGGGAAAAAACCGAATATTACGATAATACTAAACGTACCGCTCAGGCAAATTCAGATACTCACCCATTTTGTAGGTCGCTCACATGTTCCTGGCTACATAGGCTTAAACACAAGTTTTACGTAAAATGCAGAAAAACAAAATATTCCATATCGCAAAATGATAAAGTCAAGTGTTCTTTTATGTGCGTGATTTGTCGAGCTCGGTCTGGTACAGAAATATATGTACAACCTTATTACGACAGTGGTGTGGATTTCAGATACCTGTTGTATTTACCTACATGTACGTATGTCATAAATGTGTAGTAGCAGGGACAGTCACCGAAGTGTTAACTTTCATAGTAAGTCCACAGGCAGACCGGCGAACAGGTGAATGAATCGAAAGTCGTAAAAATGCATGCGCGGATCCAGGATTTTTTTTTCCGGGGGCAAGGGGTGTCCAACTCGTGGTGAGGATAAAGCCAACCCTGTTAAAATGAGAATCTATAAGTATGATTGATAAATGGTGGTATATATTTTGCCAATTCCAGGGGGGGGGGGGGGGGGGGGGGGGGGGGGTCCAGACCCCGTTGACCCCCCCTTCTAGATCCACACACGATTTGCACGAAAAAAGTAGGCCTACAGTGGTACCTCGCCTAAAGACCACCTCACTTCGGATATCATCTCACTAATCAGACCAATGAAATTTTACCGTCGAAATTCAGTCCGATTTTCAATCTTCAATGCTATTTTTACCTCACCACGAAGGCCAATTTGGCCAGTCATTTTGGGTGGTCGTATGGCGAGGTTCCACTGCATATATATATGTAAGACCAACAGATGCTTACGCTTCAACTCCGCAGATGGGCTAATTACAATGGCTTTGTTGGTTGGTTGTATTGTTGTTTAACGTCCCACTCAAGAATCTTTCACTTATAAGGTGCGACAAACTTTGTCTACTTTCGCCACTTATGGTCATTAAACAGAGAGGCTTGTTAAACACGTCGACACCAAATGGGTAGGGCCTACCTATTGTTACACGGAACCTTGGGTTTTGACATTGTCTCATCCGAAGGACATGTGCAGGGGCAGCCAACCGCAGTGCGACGGGGTTTCAAACCCATGACATCACGATCAGAAGGCAAGCACGCTAACCAGTTGACCACGACCGCCCCCCCCTAAAATAAGAGTCCTGCAAATATCTGCGGTAGGCCTCTTTATGGTAACAACATTGCAGCATAGCAGTACGTTTTTTTTCGTTTATTTGCTATGTGATATATAGTTTCCTAGATATATCTTTGTCTTTAAAGAGTGGACAGTGCATGCGCGGATCTAGAGGGGGTGTCAAGGGGTTCCGGACCCCTCCCCTCGAATTGGCAAAATATGTACATGTACCACCATTGGACAATTATACTTAGATCTTCTTTTTCACAGGGTTGGGTTTTTCCTTACCACAAGTTGGACATCCTCCCCCCCCCCGGAAAAGTTGGACCCCCTTGGAAAAAAATCCTGGATCAGTCACAGTGCTTCAGATGGTCCGCATTTTAGTTTAATAAACATGTTACTATAGCCGATTGTACAGGCTCATAAATCCAGAACATTCCTATGTCGGTGCTGTGTTCTTGGTTCACTTCCCAATCAAGCATTTTTCACTCATAATGAGATGTCACCGAATGATCGTGATATACATGCGCGGATCTAGAGGGGGTCGAGGGTTCCGGACCACCCCCGGAATTTGAAAAAAACATATACCAATATTGGCCAACTATGCTTGGATTCTCATTTTGATAGGGTTGGAATTTTCCTTACAAGTCGGAACCCCCCCCCCCCTCCAACACCGGAAAATAACCCCGCGGGCCTGAAAAAAACCTGGATCCGCGCATGATATACATGCTTCAAATTTTGGTTATGACGGTATACCTAATTATAATAGGGCATCACGCAGAGGGGTGTCTTTGAAGCGGGTTCACCTGTTGTGTCATTGGAACTTTAACCTCCTCTAGCGAGATTATAACTCTTGATCTCCTAATTGGAAGACGAGTGCGCTATTACGGTCCTGTACATGCACATCTTTAGAGTAAAAGTGAAGAAAATACAGTAGAACCTCACTTTTAAGACCACCCAAGTGACTGCCTAAAATTGGTCAGATTAGTGTGCTGGTCAGCTAATTACAATAGAACCTCACAATCATGACCACTCCAAGTGACTGATTACTGAGATGGTCGTCTAAATGAGGTTGAAATAGCCTTGAGGAATGATAGACTGAATTGTGAAGGTCTTTATTCTTGCGCGGATCCAGTTTTTTTTCCAGGGGGTCCAACTTTTCCAGGGGTGGCAAATTATGGTTAGGAAAAACAAGACCCTGTTGAAATAGTATAATTGACCAATAAAAGTGCATGTATATATACATGTACTTTGCCAATTCCAGGGGATCCGGCCCTCCTTGACACCCCGCGCAGACTAGATCCGCGCATGTTTATTGGTCTGATTAGTGAAATGGTCTTCTAAATCAGGTGGTCTGAAAGCGAGGTTCCACTATAGTAACACGTCTGTGCTGAGTGTTAGGACCTTTGGCTATATACATGTGCATTGTACGTGTGACTGAGTTTCAAAATGCAAAGTTTTAGTAGGTACTTCAGGCTACAAATATATCTACATATGTGTAAACAGCTCGACGTCATACCAGGTTCACCTAACACATGGCGATGTGTTATATGTAAAAATCGGCAATAACAACAGGCATAAGAACTGGGAGAACTTCCATAATCTAGTGGTTAGCGTATTTGTCTACCGATCGCAAGGTCATGAGTTGGAATCCGAGTCAAGCTGCGATTGGCCGTCCCTGTCTTTCGGGTGAGACGAAAAATAGAGGTCCAGTGTCTCATTAGATGTCAACACGTTAAATAACTCCCCCTGGCATAAATTTGCTGTCTTTCACCGGTACACGGTGACGTCTCTATCTAAGTGAAAGATTTATGATTGAGACGTTAAAAAACAATACAATCTGTCCAACATTTTCATAATATGAAATCTGCAGTGGAGTATTTTTCACGCGCTGTCACTTAAAAGCCAAAAATAAAATGCTATATCCACTTTTAGATTAAGGCTAATCGCAGCGCAGCGCGGATTCGAACCCACGGCCAGAAAAAACGCAAACACGCAACCACTGAGACACGGCGAACCCAAGCCGAGGCTCATCATGATAAACAATAAAATTAATCTCGTAAGAAATTGTTTAAATCATGTATGTGCACTGTTGTCAGGCAATACGAAAAGACTGCGTCCGATTATTTTGCAGAAGGTCCGAGCTCAAATCGGGAATACGTCAACCCTAAATAGCTATGAACATAGATTTCTTCCTCTTTCGATATACTTCGACATTCGAACTGTACACAGTACAGTACACATTTATACTTCGAAAAGCACTCGACATTTAAATTCAAACTTCAGAGCAAAAGTCGAGGGTCTTTTCATAACGCTCTAGACCCTGTGTCACAGAAGTGCTGAGGTGTTGGCGTGATAAAAAAGTAGTATAAAAATAAATAAATAGATAAGAGAATAAATAAATGAATGAAAATAAAACCCCTTATTTTTCACTTGCCCAATCGGTAGTAGACCAACGCTTGAAGCTCTTTGAACATCGGTAATCGGTGGCGGCTCCAAGTGAGTGAATGACTCTTGCGTGAGACGTTAAGCAACAAAAATGAACAAAAATAAGTAGGTTACAGCAGAGACATGTGTTATATACGTCTCTGGTTACAGTTATACCTATACCTATACGAATACAAAAACCTTTCACTGACTCTGTCTAGCCCAGTCTCCCATACTTATTTCCCAATTGCTGTAAACTAACTATCAATGTACACACAAGGTAAAAACCAAGCATTACCTCTCCCGCCGGTAGTAAGATTCGTATTTTTGAAATTTTCCCAGTGGAAGATATGCATTGTTGTATGCTCGAATCACCTCATAGTTCCCGTTCACTAAGTCCGTCCAGTTACAAAGTTCGCATCCGTTAGTCATTGTCACACAAAACAAATCATCAGATTAAATATAGCTCATATCGCGGCTTCTTGTGTACCTGTGATTTTATCTAAATTAATACTTGTTGCCTATAGATAAACCACTCAGTCAAATAACTATCGGATTAGTTTGCTGTTCAGCTGTGTTTAGCGTGTTTGTCTTCTAGTCGTGAGATAGTTGGTTCAATTCCGCGCTGTGCCGGGTTGCCTGTCCCTGTCCTTCGGATGAGACAGTAAAAACAGATGTCCCATGTGACAGAGGGTATCGGCAGTCGGTACGTTAAAGAACCCTCCCTGCTCAACGGCCATGAATGTCGAGCTTGTCGCCCTTCGCGGGTACACGGTGGCGTCTCACGTATAGGCTCGGTGACAACACCCNNCCCCCCCCCCCCCCCCCCCCCCTTCCTATAAAAACCACCAGCTTTGATGCTTGATAGTGACATGATTTGAGTGCATTCCCCTGTTTATACCGCAGAACCATATTCTACAGACCCCCAATTCCACGTGTACTGAACGATTTCACAATAACCTAAGTACATGTATTTATGACATCCTTTTGGCCGAGATAGTAGGCCTAAGACAAATTCCAAATCATGCAATCAGTATACATCGGTTCTCCGTGTTCCATGTTCTATTTCAAACTACCAGCTGTGCAGAAATTGGTGAAAAGGACACAGAAAAAATAAATGTACGCTCAAAGTAGAGAAAGTGCATACATGCCATATTTTTCAGAGGTCATTCTGGGATTTTTTCTGGGACAAATGACAATATTCTGGGACAAATTCCACCAAATTCTCTTGGACATTTTATTGATACATTTTGCGGGAGTTAAGAATAAAACAGCATGCGAAGAAGTTTTTAGTTAAATACATGCAGTTACAAGTACAATGTTTAGAATTTAATACTCAAAATATTCTGAAATGTATGATTTACAAGACATATAATTGGCCTAATTTATTTAATCAAAAGCGGATATTGTCACGCCTATCACACCAGTCTTGCTCAGCCTGTGTTTTCACAGAATGATCTGTCTGCATCAGCAGTGGAATATGCAATGTATAATAAAGATATGACCTAAAGTTTCGGCTTGTTCTTGCACAACCTGTTGTTATATGAAAGCTACATGGCTACATGTCCTATCCCATACCAAAGAGCATTGCTAAAAAAACAAAAAACAACCTAATTTATCTATTTTTTATTTGATTCACATGTTAGTTAAGTTTTCTTGTTAATCAATTCATTTTGATCACAGTCAATACACTCTTAATTAATAACTTTTAAGTGTGATAAAAAAAAATCCTCACCTATCATTGTTTTTCTGCCTTTTGATTCTCCATATTATCAGATTACATCAATTTCCTATCCGAATAATCAACAAACAGAGGATGATGATGAAAGGGAAATTCTGTCGCCATTGCTATGCAGTACTTCAACTTAAGCTTTAATTAAGCTAAGAATAGTACATTTATTCAAATAACTTCCCTTTCCGTAAATCGAAAGGAAATTCCGTTATCAGTTCTGAATATTACTCATACCAAATGTGGTAAAATACCCACTCTCTATAAAAATCATTTATTTCAATATTCAATCATTTCTCATGATTAAAATATAAACAAAATATAATTTGGAATGTTGTTTAGATTATTTTTATTCAAAATGCTTGGTAAACGAATAATTTTTACGACAAACAAATCAGACCTATTTCCGGTAGTTTGAAATTTACGACAAAGGGGTTTTGACGCAACGATGGATATATTTTGATAAAATGAATGCCCGTTCACAAGTTTTTGAATTGGTGAGGGTGTATCACTATTGTTATTTTCATATTTTGTCTATTTCATCAATTTCACACAACATGTTTATACCATTTAAACCAAGACTGATGTTGACAAATTGATTCACATTCAGTGGGCCTATGAAAAGTATGATTCACAACCGTCGCAGTTCTGAGATGGGATCTTAACTTTACGACTTTGGCTTCATCCACCTAATTTTCATTCGATTTTGAACTTCACTCAACCGATAGACCTATATGATAAGCTGTTTCGTCGTCTTATTATCCGTTGATTACTGTCAGTAAATAATCACCCTTTTACTACTTAGCCTAACACTGTAACAGTAACAAACAAAAACAAAATCCCCGAAAATAATTACTTATAATCTATACGGGTACTATGAATCACCGAAAAGACGGTAGAATCACCGAAAAGACACTTGAATCACCAAAAAGACACCGAAAAGACGCTTAATAATGAATAAACTTGATTTCTTCTTGATTTAAATGATTAATATTAACACAAAAATCAATTATTTTGTGTCATTTACTTATTCTGACCAGTAATTCAGAGAGAAATTACAAAAGAAAATTGCCAACAGATAACATGCAAACTGATGGCTGCCATTATGATGTGCCGCTTTGTTTGCTGACAAATATTTTTCTGGACAATTTAACACCCCTGATGAACTTTTTTATTTAAATTATGAAGTACTTTTGATTTATGTTCTTTCATAAATGTCTGTTTAATTTCAAGAACCATTCTATACTGAATGATAGTTTGATCTACAATGTATGTACGTTGCATGCTTATAGACAATCATCATATACATATATGAATGTCTGTAACGTGAAGTAGTTATTGTATTGTTTATTCACACTTAATCACCTGTATGGCCTAAGCCTAATTGCCAATTAATAGTTGATCCTATGGCTTCTGTAAGGCCATGGTATACAAATCTATAATGGCGTCCATAATCGGAAGTGTTATATGTAGGCGATTTTATTTTGTTGATTTCTCACCAAATTACGGATTAAAAAAGATAAATGATACAAAATAATTACTTCTGCCAGTTCTGGTGTTAATATTTATCATTTTATGCCAAAATAAACCATATTTATTCACTATTAAGCGTCTTTTAGGTGATTCTACCGTCTTTTTAGAGATTCTACCGTCTTTTCGGTGATTCGTAGCACTGAATCTATACTATACTGGTCCCCGACCAATTCTCGCCAAGTACCAATTCTCGCCAAATAACAATTCTCGCAAAATACCAATTCTCGCCACCTGATTTTAGCTGCTGCACTGTGGATCTTGCAAACGTGCACATTTTCAGTGAATAATAATACATGTTGTTTGAAGGAAAAACATTGTTTTAATTTCTGAGCGAGTAAAACTAATAATTTCAAAAGTAAACTTTAAAACTGGGGTAAAATAAAATGAAGTGGCGAGAATTGGTACTTGGCCAGCATAGGTCCTTTGCCAGTAGAGTGATCACTCATTATATTGTATTGAACCTTTCACTTATAGTATACTTATATGTGCAGGCACTAATGGCCATAGTGTATGGAGGTTTCTTTAACATTCCAACATCTACTGTGACACAGTTCCTTGGTTTTTACTGTACATCTCATCTGAAGACAGGGACAGCCACCTACAGCATGGCTCGGATTGGAACCCATGTCCTCATGCTATTTTGACCATAGCAAAAGTCCAAAGAAATGAACAGTCTAAGAAAATTTTTTTCAAATTAAAGTACAAAATTTTTATATGAGAGAGTTGAGGAAATGGGTAACATAGGAATTCTTACCCAGATCAGGAAGCGAAAAAAGGACCTGATCAAGACATCTCAGGATTCATTATAAAAGTGTGCAGATCTAGAATAAGGGTCAGATGTTTTGCCCTAACAGAAATTGTTTAATATGCCACTTGATAATCTATCACGTATATGGAGATGTCACTGAGTGCTGTAAAGGGCAGCACATTTTGCTTGGTACTTACTGCCATTGAGTATAGAAGGTTATTTTAGTTTAACATGTCAATGCCTATTGAGACACAAGCTATCAGTTTCATCTGGAAGGTAAAATTTCACTTTAGAATGTGAAAAATATAAACTTGACAGAGATTTTATCAGATCTTTGTCCCAAATTTCTATTGCTTTTACCTTTTTGTCAGCTGGACAGTTTTTTCAAATTTCATTTACATACGTATCACTATCAGCATGTTTCTATGAAAATCAATGTAAATGTTGCTACAGACGTGTACATTGTACCGTGTAGTGCCAAGAATATTCACGTATACATGTACATGTAGGTACAAATAAATAATATCATGATTATTCCATTTCAGTCTGTAGAAGGAAGACAAATAGAGGAAGTGGTCAGCAGTAAGTAAACAATATTATAAATATCTATATAATCAGTAATGTACTGTTGAATCTAGGAATTGAAAAGGGCACACAATTTCATATGGAAAAGGGTACTTATAACGTGTAAAGATTGGTTTTGAGGGCACCTGCACAATTATGTGTGCATATATCCTCCACATACTCATTTAAATACCTTTCATTGAATGATAACAGGACATCTTTTGCTTAAGAAACAGATAGATTTAATAATTTTCATCTTGCTCAGTTTATAAGTCCTAGAGGCCATATTTTTGGAATAGAAAAGGGCATGGCACTGACAAAAAAGGGCATGGTGTTTCAGAAATAGGGCATGGCGCAGCACCATGCTATGTTGCTCTAGATTCAACACTAGTAATAACAATGATGTGTCCTTAGAAAATTTGTTTAGTGTAAGGGTACTCTTTGGTCTCCCCAGAAATTTGGGATAGACTACGGTAGTGGGGGGTGGTACTTAAGTCAATAATTGCATTTAAAACCTACCGTGGGGAGAGCATGTAAATGTACATGTAAATTGCACAATATTATACTTGTACAATGTAGTTTATGAAATGGTTACCCACAGAAAATGCATTATTAACATAATTTATATGTAAATATAAAAATTAAATATGAATATAAATATAAAATGAAAAATACTTTTTTTTTAATTGCACCACACATTAGTCTAGATTCTTTGCGTGCCCACGGAGAATCTTTATTTTGATGTGCAGGTGTAAATGCTCTTATTAAACGTTTCACACCACCATACTCTTTTAATGATCTTGACAGGCTTTTAGAAATTACTGTCAATAAATCATGTTTTGTTTTTATTTTTCAGGTATTTTTCACACTTTATTACTACACAGAACACTTGGAAAGGTAAAGCTCTAATGTTTGTTAATTAGAACTTGTGGAATGGAATGTTGTTAATCAGGATGCTTTTGTTCTCAGAAAAATTGTCAGGATAACTGAAATTTCTGATTTACAGCATTTTACTATAATGGTAAATGCAAATAGAAACAAATAGATTAAAAACTGTCCCTAGCTAATTTCATCTAAAAGGTGAGGGTCCGCTGTTGCTCAGTGGTAAGCGTTTTTGACTTCTGATCGTGAGGTCATGGGTAAATGAGTATAACACTGTTTTCTCATATCTTTGTATTGACATCAGAAATGATGGAGATCTGAAACAATATAGAAAAGTGAATTAACAATAATCATACGGATATTCCTCTATCCCCCCTCAAGTCATTGAATGTCTATTGTGTGGTGGCTTCGTATACGTTAAGTCATTTCCGTGTGTCTGTGTATTGGTACATGCAGTGCATAGACATTCCTGGGTGAACCATTTTATATCTCACAGGTGATTCCTTTGGGAGCAGGATTGGAACAGGGGATAGGCCAGATCTCCATCATAAATGAGTATAACACTGTTTTCTCATATCTTTGTATTGACATCAGAAATGATGGAGATCTGAAACAATATAGAAAAGTGAATTAACAATAATCATACGGATATTCCTCTAATGGGTTTGAATCCATGCAGTGCTGTGATTGATTATCCCTGTCCTTCAAATGAGACAGTCAAAACTGATGTCCTGTGTTACAGTAGGTGTCGGCATGTTAAAGATGCATTTGGACTCATTTTTTATCTTCACAGAATGAAAAAATTGAAATATCACATTTGCACCAGCATATAATTAGAGGCTGTAGCTGATAGAATACAAAAAATATGCACGCAATATATAGATATAAAAAGATATCGTCTTTTAAAAAAATAAAAAATACACGATTACGGGTTGTATTCATTTCCCACCATGTTAACAGACCTGGCCGGTGCCTTGTAAGTAGGACGAACTATGCGGACAAAACATGTCCAATACGGACATTTAAATGTTGATTTGGCCCTCTTTAATGTGTAAATTGCTTAATCATATCCATTTGTACATGATTCTGTCGTTATCTCGTGTATGACAAATTTTTGCTGAATGTGTCCAAGTGTACTTTTAAAGACTCCTTCCTGCTCAATGGCCACAAGTGCCATAAGTGCTAAGCATTGACCAAATTTAACGCCCCTAACTGGCATAAGGCGATGTCTGTATATAAGTGAAAGTTTCTTGAGTGGGATAATTTAAATAACAGTTCACACAAGCAATCCAAAGGTGAAGCGTCCTGATTAGTAATACATGTACTTGATTGTATCTAGGTGTTTGTTTCTGGAACTGCTTTTCACTTCTCAGTTGATGTTGTAACACATGCAGAGAAATGCATTTGTTTTCAGTTAAAGTGTAGAATAATGTACTGATATACAGAACAATTTGTCTTAAAAGACCACTGTCATGGGAGACCTCCTCACTGTGGAGACCATAAACAATGTACAGTATATAAGACAAATACTCTATTGCACAACTCTTTATAATTAAATGGCTAAATTAGTAATTCAGTGAACCACCTACCGAGTATTGATGCTGATTCCTTGAAATTGAGGGTATGGTTGTCATAAATTTGATTTTTCATTATTTTGTATCTCCTATAATGAATCATGTTGTTAATGTTATGTTGTTTTTTTCAGTTTCACTATAAACAGGAAGGCAGTTATTCAATAGGAACAGTAGGAATAGTAGATGTAGACTGTGATTTTGTAGACTTTACATACGTAAGTACACTACAATATATATATATCGATTTGTCATCTTCTTTCACTTCATGATGTTTTTCTTAGCCTAGAGATGAGACAGTTAAAACTGTGATCATAAGATCTTACAATGCTTGATGGCCCGAAGAGCCAAGCTTAGGTCAGCAGGGCTAAAAATTAACCCTTTTTCCTAGGTTGCCCACAGGGCGGGTAACTTAAAATATCTACTGGCCCCACAAAAAATCAACTGGCCCACATTAAAAAGAAAACTTAAGGATTTTTTTCAGCGGATGTACAGTATAAATGACGGGATACTTTCATTTATGATAAAAAAAAAAGGAATATTTTACTTTGGTAAATCCAAATAGGCATGATTTAAGTAAACAGAGTGGCCTTTTCTTTTCTGAATTTCTACTGGACAACAGGGCCAGTTAAGATAAGAATTTTACTGGCCCAATGGATTATTTACTGGCCAGGGGCCAGCGGACCAGTGCTAATTTCGAGCCCTGGTCAGTATTTAATGTCCTTCACTGGCATTTAGTGACCACTCCTTGTACATGAAATATCCTTGAGTTGGATGTTAAGTGACAATAAAACAATCAACCAACAAGCAATCTTTTTGTTCCATTTGTCCATGTCAGTATTCCCATGAACCCTACAACTTTTTATCATCTCAGGTTTCAAAATTCGAAAGTTGAAAGTCTACACTTACATGTACATGTATGTTTCAAAATTGTAAATTTAGTGACAGAGATATTCAAAAGTGTTCTTGTTTTGAATGCTAGTTTTGACTTTAAATTTCCATATGTCTTCAGTTGAGATATATAATTGCTAATCTAAGTTGCAACAATTTGTTTGTGGGATGCTTTGCGTTTAAAATGAAATATTTAGGCGAATTAGTAGGGACTTCAAAGTCCAAAGTTTATAATAACAGTAAGTTTTGGCATTTTAACTTGTTACCCCCTGAAAAATAATAGACTCTACATTAAGTCAATGGCTAATGCAAATCCAAGTGTGTCTTTAAGGGGTGATACCATATTGCTCAGTGGCCCTGAATTTTAAGTTTATGATGATGTTCTAGGTCAGGATTACTTGTAATGAAATTTGTATGCAAAATATTTGATTTGGTTTTCGTTCCTTTTATTATAGGCCAGAGTAGCGTCTAACAAGCTAGACTTTAACTTAAAACGTGAGATTTCTGCGTTCAGAGACACACTACGAAGTACAGAGAATCCAGGATCCGGGCAGGTAATTAATCAGATTCCAGTCTGAAATCAAGGATGATTAAAGGTTATCTTCACAAATGAGAATACAATGGAGAAAATTTGATGAAAATTTGCTTTCTCCAAAAATGCAGAAAAATCTTTCTATGAGAAGAACAGATTTTTTGTCAATCAAGAGATGCTAAACTTTTGTATCAAGATCACGTTTTTGTAATGTCAGCCAATCGTTAATCTAGGGTTGTGCTTGCTTTTGAGTCAGAAGGTCCAGGATTTGAGAACCATCTTTGCATGGTTTGTTTTACACATGTCTCTTTAAATTGACAATAAAAAACTGATGTTCTTTGTATCAGTAGACATCAGTACATTAAAGATACCTCAATGGTGCAAAGAACTGGACATAGGCCAAATTTTGAAGCGCTTCGTTGCAAAACAAACCTAAAAGGCAAACAGTCAACTCCGCAAATAATGAGATCGTATGTAAAGAGGTACCAGTTGTTACGAGAAGATTTCTATTTCCGGTGCACTTTCCTTGCATTTAATACTTTGTAATTTTGAATAAGGAAGATCGGCTATAACGAGATACATATCTTGCTCCCTTCAACTTCGTTATATGTGGAGTTGACTGAATATACATTAGCCTCATCAATATAAAATTTATTGACTCTCCGATTTATACGACTACCTGTCTAATGTGACCCAAATGTATGCCTTCAAGTGTTTCTTTTCAGTAAATGACCTGAATTAAGAGACCACCTGTCTTATGTGACCACTTTTGCTTCTAATCCTGATTAATTTTTTAAATCAGGTTTGACTGTACACTACTGTATCCATCTATTATCTAACCCTCTGATTTGTAATTTAGAATTACAAAGGAACAGGTCTTTACAGACCAACACTTCAGGGACTGAAAAATGGTAATTTATGAAAGGTGATCTCTCAAGTAAAGTTTCACTTCAAGGAGTGTTTTCATGCTGTTGGTAGGTCGCTCTGAACACCAACATTTTCTGTTCATTATTTCTGCAATGGGTGCACACATTGAAATGAAATTTGGCATACAGATACATCAAGAAAATATCTAGGTCAAGTTCTCATTTGGTCACCTTCAACCAAATTTTGTGAGAGTTACGCTCCTTGTTTTATGGATTACTTTTCTTTGAGAGATTGTGGCTCAAGACAGTTGGTCATTTATGATTAGAGATCCACCAAGACGGGTTCCATTTTAGGAAAATACTCAGCAACAACAGTTTGTAATGATCCATATTAATTATCATGCTAAAGCGTATGATATTGAAGGCCATGTAAGACTTTGACAATACTCAGAAGAGCAAAATCGTGATTTGGTATCGCTGTTTTTTTTTTGTGTTGGTTATGTATAAGAATCCTAAAGAGTCCTTTGTTTTATTTGTTCACCAGATTTCCTTAGAGTTTTACCAGAAGAAGAGGGCTCGTTGGTTATTCCAGTCAGAATGTATTCCATGGGAAGTTTGGACAGTCAAGCTAGACATACTGACATTGGCCAACGAAAGTGGTAGGTCTGAAAAAAAGAAATACATGTATCTGTCTGGGTGTTCACAAATTCCAGGCTCACCCTGTACTTAGCCTGTTCATCCATTGACTATTTTTTTTTCAAAGCTGGCTAAAAATGATCATAATCAGCTAATTCTTGGCTGGTATGTATGTTTTGTCAAACAACAAGTCACTACTAAGTCTTGGATGACCAATTAAATCCTATGATAGTATGTGTAATTAAAAAATGAACATTGGGAAATAAAAAGGACGTAGTTTGAAATTTATGGGAAATTACTTCCGCAGTGTCTTTCAAAACATCTCCATATAAGTGAAAGACTCTTGAGTGGGACGTTATAGAAAAATAAAACCAACAACTGATAGAGAGCATGTCAGTATTTAATCCCGTGTTTATACAAGTACCACAACAACTTAGGTACACACCTGGTGAATGAAATAAAAGAAAAGTTTCATAACAGCTAGGTCAAGGTGTAAAATTTCAAGATGTTGAATAAATTGTTATACCCTCTGCATTTGGAGGGTAAGAGGTGTACATGTATGTATACAGTGTTGAATCTTGAGCAACATAGCATGGCGCTGCGTCATGTCCTTTTTCTGAAGCACCGTGCCCTTTTTTTTTGTCAGTGCTGTGCCCTTTCCTATTCCAACAATATGACCTCTAGGACTTATAGACTGAACAAGATGAAAATTATTAAATCTGTCTGTTTCTTAAGCAAAAAGTGTTCTATTATCATTCATTGAAAGGTATTTTAAATGAGTATGTGGAGGATAGATAAGCACACATTATTGTCAGGTGCCCTAAAAACCAATCTTTATGCATTATGAGTGCCCTTTTGCACATGAAATTGTGTGCCCTTTTCAGCTCCTAGATTCAACACTAATAGAAGTCAGTGTTTTAACATTTTTACACCAGTTTTGTCCAGGCCATAACTTCTTTATGATACTTCCGAGGGATGCCATATTTGACACATTGCTTATTGACCTATTATTCAAGGGTATATTATAACCTAGAACCAAGGTCATTTGTACAAGGTCAAGGCCATTTTGCATATATGGTCAAAGTCAATTTTACCTCAAAGGATGATGATGCTTCTCATAATCCTTGTTCTAGGTCACTGTACACACATGACCCAAACTCGTGTTGTTTGCTTTATTGAAACAAATACAAGTGATTCAGCCTTGTTGCTTGATGGGTATCAGACTTTACTAAAAAAAATCCTTTTTAACTGTAATTTCAGAGAGACAGATATGTCGTGAGAAACTTGGCGAGATGCTAGCAGAAAAAGTAATTAATGTAGCGGACATTATGAATCGACATGAGTATGTTCCCAAGATGCCAAACCAGACTGAACTGGACTTGATATTTGACACAAGTTTTGATGATGTCCAACCCTATTTGTACAGAGTAAGTACTTATGCACTAAAGACAGATATGTAAATGATTATACACTAAGGAGAGTGCAGTGGGACCTCACCTTTGTGGCACTGCAGAAGATTGCTCATCTTCAGACTGTGAGGTCAAAGGTCAGAGTCTTTGTCAAGACTGCTGGCATTTCCTGTCCCTTGGACGGCACAGTAACAATCGGTGAGAAGTTTCCTCTGATTGGAGGAATTCTTCTTTTCCCTAGATTTTTCTGCAATGCTAAATCTTTATTTTCATCATCATGTTCCTAGAAAGGAGCCATTTTCCTCCATTTTAACTGCAGTGGAATCTCCTCCATGAAAAAAAGGTCCCATGTGACAGGTGTCGGTGCATTAATGATTCCTCGCTGTTCAGTGGCAGTAAAGGCCAAGCATGAGTCTTCATTTGAAGCCTTTCTCTAGCATTCCATGATTAGTTCGTATGAGAGAAAGTTTCTTGAATGGGATATTAAACCACAACATAGATAATAGACATTAATCCATTCAAAATCAATGAAACCTAGCTTTGACCTGATTTGTAAGACCATTTTGCTTTGAAGATCAAAAGAGAATTCAGTCTGCTTGAAAATATTCTAAAGTATTCTGACCTTGCCTTACTAAAGAGACCAGAAGGGTCCGGGGTTCGAATCTGAGCAGCACAATGCTGTGGTTGGCCGTCCCTGTCTTTCGGATGAGACAGTATAAACCAAGGTCCCATGTCACAGTAAGTGTTGGCACATTAAAGAACCCTCCCTGCTCTACAGCCATAAGTGCTGAGCGTAGGCAAAATTTGTTGCCCTTCACCGGCACAGGGTGACGTCTCCATATGAGTGAAATAATCTTGAGTGGGACGTTAAACAACAATACAACCAACTAATGAGACCACCTTACTAAACAGACAAACAAAGAGTGTTTATTGTTCTGGATAGTCAGGTTCCACTGCACTTCCAGTAGATGAAAGCTAAAAGAATGCACCTAATACGGGAGTTTTGAGATTGTATCTCTTCTGCCTTTTGAGGCGTATTTGGACTTTGCATAACGAAGGAGGTGGGACTGTTTTCCAAAGTAAGCAAAGGGTGTATCATTACCTTAAAAGTGTATACTATAGCATTTATTTCAAGGTGGAAGAGAATGAAATTCGAACTTTATTTGATGTAGATACCAAGGTGTTATCTTTTGATTTAGCTTGAATGAAGAATATCCTGATAACAATATTCTGCTATACAAATATACGCGTTGTTATCTAACGAGAACAGTCCCACCTTCCTGTACACTTTGCCAGCTAACTGCATCTTCATGCTGAAGAGTTCCTCAAAGGGAGAGTATCTCAAAACTGCCGTATTAAAAAACAAGCTGGATTGTCATGTGTTAGAGTGATGAAAAGAAATGTTTATCACGTCTCTTTGTATATATTGTTTTGTAAATCAAATTTTGGATG
>JACSZP010019670.1:0-16365 GCA_016161895.1 Pinna nobilis
AAACAAGTGAAATATGCAACACTGTTTTAAGAGACCATCCATCGACCAATGATGCATTTATGCTTTGTAATTTGAACTTGTATGTGCTTCTCTACACTTTTCAATAGTATTCACGTTTGAAAAGGAAACCATGAATAATAAGTATTTGAATACAATTTGTATCATTAATTTACCTTTCGTTTCACAAGATAAACCAGAGGTTATTACACCTTCTGCAAGAGTTGGAGAGCTGTTGGGAAAAAACATCGTTTTGCAATGTGAGGCCATTGGTGAACCAATACCAACAATTGCCTGGTACAAGAATATCAACAAAATAGACTATAGCCAAAAGTACAAAAGATACACAATCGATGACGTCACGGTCATGGAAAACAGCACATTGACGTCATATTTAAAGATAGATTCTCTTGTTCCTGGCGATTTCTCAACATATACCTGTGCAGTGGAAAATTACCTTGGAAAAGATGCTGCTGTCATAACTCTGTATCCAGCTGGTACTTATTTGTTAATTTTATAACTACTTTTTTCATGCATTTACCTACAGGTAAACTCTAATGGTAACATCCAAGACGGCCTCTTTGCCATATAATATCGTTTCTTGTTGTTTTAAGGAAAAACTTGTTTGGGGCACTAACCATTTAATCACTTGCAATTATAACAGCAAATAAAGACTTTCCTGAATCAATTTTGTCACTTGCAATACGTATTAATACTCTAACACTCGCTGGGGTCGTGCAGGCTATATCCTGCTCTTCCATCTAACATTTGGATGATTGTTCTTCCGACAGCCATGTGGATAAAAGAATCCAAGGTACTTGATAAATTCCATATATGGAAAAAATTGAAATGTGGACCATAAAATCACTTATGATTCTACAATTCTACAACTGCAGATCTACCTGTATAATCTTTTTAAAATTTTCAAATTGCTAGACAAACAGATAATTATAGATATTTTGTATGGTGACTCAATCCATTCATTCATTCCATACATACTTATAAAAATTATTAACAACCATGTATTTCAGGGCCTCCAAACATTGCAGCTGCAAATCCTGATATAACGATCAAAGAGGGAACAGATGTGGAGTTGTTTTGTAACGCTACTGGAATACCCAAGCCTAACATTACTTGGTACATACCATTGGGATACAACAACATCAAACGTACGTCACAAGCCATTAATATTTCCATAACACTTAAACATCCTAAGCCTGGTTCATTGCACATCATCAAATATTTTTCATACAGTGTCTATATATTTTTAACCCTTATTTATATAACCTTTATCCTGGCCACATCCGTTCTACAAAATATCTATGTATTCGTGACCCTGGCCATATCCGTACTGCAAACCATCTCTGTAGTCTTACCCCTAGCCCTGTCCCTCAATCAGATTTGACCATCACCCTCACGTGCACCATACCATCAATATAGTCTGAACCAAACCAACCCTAGGTTACAACATCACTGTAGTCTTAACTCAATTAAATCCTATTGTTTGGATATAACATCAAATACATGCCAAAAACCATCAATGAAAGTCTTAACCCAAAACAGACACCTACTTATGGAATTCAAACCACATAAGTGGTATGTCACAAATAATCAATTTAATGTTGACCCTAACCGACCCTTATCATTCCGAACCCTTGTCTATACAAAATAAAATAACGGTTTTATGGTATTTACTTTGTCTGTTGTCTTTATTTTCACCTATTTATTATTTCATTTTTAGTTGGAGAAGGAGAAACTTTACGTTTGCCAGCTATCAAGCGAAGTCAATCGGGACCATACAAATGCGTCGCCAAAAATACAAGTCCTACGTCTAGTGAACGACTGATTTATGTCACAGTTGAGTGTGAGTTTCTTTCCATATCTCTGTCTGTATTGATGCTTAAATTACCCAAAATGCCTTTACGTACAATAAATTGTCTTGAAAGCATCAGCAACAGCACCGACAACACATGCAATTGTATATATTGTTGTTGTTGCATTGTTTTTTAACGTTACACTCAAGAATATTTCACTCATATCGAGACGTCACCGTGTGCCGGTGAAGGGCGACAGATTTTGCCTGTGTCCGGTACTGCTGGTCGTAGAGCAGGGAGGGTTCTTTGACGTGCTAACACCTACTGTGACACGAGACCTCGGTTTTTACTGTCTCATCCGAAAGACAGGGACGGCCAACCGTGAAGTGGCGCTGCGGGAATCAAACCCAGGACCCTTCGATGAATAATAAAGTAAATAAAAAGAAAAAATAGAAAGGTGTAAAGTTTATGCTGGCAATTGAAGACAAATGAATCGCGTAAGAGTATTCTGGTACGATCTCTGCAAGAGAGGAACAAGCCAAAAATCTCTTTTGATTTTGAAAGGTATATACGTCATTGATCCGAATGCCAATAATCTGGACACTTCACCTTCCGGACGAAATGTCCTGGGACAGAAATTTTGAAATGGTATTGGTCAACATTTTAGGTACGTTTGTGAAATGCGGACACTACATTTATCTGGACAGTTTGCGTTGGAACAAAAATGTCCGGATTAATGAGGCATCATTCTAATTAATCAAATTTTTAATTTTCAATTTCTGTTTTTTTAGTTGATTCTTATATAAAGATAACAATCCCCTGTGGATAAATGCAGCGACATCTACTTCTATATCTTTCAGCTTTTATCATTTCTGCCGTGATTCGTTAGACGAGCTAATTATAATGTTCATTAGATCATGTGATGCTTTTTATTCCTGAACCAAAGATCAAACATTCGTAATTAATTAAGTTTGTTTTGTTCGATTTTGCCTGTGCTTGGTACTTTTGGCCGTAGAGTAGCGAGGATTTTTTTAACGTGCCGACACCTACTGTGACACGGGACCTCGGTTTTTATTGTCTCGTCCGAAATACAGGAACGGCCAATCGCAGCAAGGTCGGGATTCGAACTCCAGACCTCTCGATCAGAAGACTAGGCCACGGCGGTCCCCGTTGTAAACTAAAGATGTACAATTCGGTATCAATGAGAAAATAACCATTCCACTAGATTCAGGTCAACACTAACATTTTGACTTTTTTTACATTTCTTCAATTCAGATTCCCCTGTCGTTGAAGTTCGACGTCGTGTAGAGGCTATGCTGGGACGTACAGTGTCAATAGAATGTAAAGCAGTGGGATCGCCACGTCCAATGGTTGTTTGGAGAAAACTAGACAGCACCAACGTTACTGATGAACACATGTTGGAATTGGTGCACGACGGAAATGATAAAGTTATAGCTAGAATGACGATCAAATCCATGGAATCCAATTTATTTGGACAATACGAATGTACAGCAGAAAATAATCAGGGGTCGGCAAAAGGAATTACACAGATCAGCAGTAAGTTTTAATGTCCTACAGATGATAAACAGAATTATGATGGGAAGTAATTAAACCCCAAGGGAAAAGAAACATGTGTTCCGTTTTGAATCCGTCTGGATAGCATAAATCACTGAAATACGACCTGTAGTCAATGGAAACAATTCAAGTGTCATGTGATACTCAGGGTTCAACTACACGGTGAAATTTTCATTATAAATTGGCTCAAAAAATTTGGGGCTAATTTTTTCTCAAATAATTTCACTGATCATTTTGTGAGAATAAGGGGGAAATCATTCCTGTGGTGACATATTGATAAAATACAGGTACAATTTTATCTCTTCCCTAACTACTTCAGGAAAATCATGGTTTTGCTCCGAAACATTCAAATTCAATTTGGCTAATATTTCTTTTGGCTCAAAAAATGTGAAACCTTCGTGTAAACCCTGGATACATTTGTACGGGACTACTGTTTCCAGTAGTAATGGAAGGACACTCGACGTAATATCACGTGCTAACGTAATTTCAGCGGGACGTAGAGCTACGTTTCATCCCCATCGGAAATACATATACTGCACAAGCGTTATCAGTTGTCACATGGTTCATAAATTAATTCAATTCGTATGTGGCAGCTCAGCGCCCTCTGTTTTTGAAAAAAGAGACACAACTCTCTGGAATAGTTCACCTGTATTCAAAGTTCGCCCTGTCTTCGCCTCCTGAGTTTAATCATGAGTCTACGACTTATACGACGATAATTTGACGAACTAACTCTTTTGCATTTTTATATTCTTGTTGATTAATTTTGACCGAATCAACACTCTCTATATTCCATATTATCCTTTCAACACTACACACCATAATAAACTGGTCTCAGACAATAGCATGGAGTGTACTATTTTCATATTTAAGGCTGAAAGGGATAAGATACTACATACTATTTTTTCAACGCACTGACAAATGTTAGAATTTATGATAAATGAAAAATGCTTTTGAATGAAAATGAAGTTGCTTTCAGTGAGCAAACTCATAACGCATTTAGGGAATATGAACTTAAGAGTTGGGCAAACATAGACCCCTAGATAAACCAAAAATGGGATCAGGTGCCCAGGAGGAGTGAGCCTCCCGAGTCACCGGTTACACCCACCCTTTTGAGCCCTTTAAATTTGAATATTTTTTTTCGTTGCGAGAAATTATTAGTATATATCTATATTTTAAGTATATCTGGAATCCTTTTGTTTACAGATATAGAAACGACAACAAAACGAAAAACAACAACAGTAACAACAACAACACAAAAGCCTACAACAACAACAATCAAAACAACAACAATCAACGAACCGATTGTAAAAAATACGAATTCACAGACATCAACGGTCAAAATGACGCCAAAAACCACAGCTGAAACGAAGAAGAAAACGATTAAACCGGTGGTAACGAGTACACAAGCAAAGATAACAATGACTACAAGAACCCCTACAACTAAGATTCCAGATGTTAAGAAATCACCATTGCCTCCAGAGAATCTGACCACTCGACCAGAAAATACAGGTATGTATTTTTTTTTTATTCTCTAACTGAACAAACCTTTTGAAAAAGCATTAATATATACAAAAGAGAGTAGAAGATACAAAGAGGGAAATAAGAATTCAGAAATCAAACAACAGACATTATCATGGCTAAAAGGGGGCGATACTGTAAGTGCAGAACTTTATTTTAGCGAATCAATGGTCATATAATTATTCGTGATACTATATTTCGGCGCGTGTTTATTTAAGCTAGTAGTTTGTGTTGTTTGATGCATGTTAATATCGGGTAAGGACATTTAGCGAGGACTTTATCTTCACGAATAAGTGCATTCGCGTAATTACGCGAAAGTAAAATTCTCGCGAATATTACTGGATTTACAGTACTACAAACAGTAAACAACACATAAAACTAGAGATAATTCAAAAGTGAGTTCAGGTGCTCAGAAATGGTGAGCAAGGTAGAAATGAGAAATTTACTCAATTTCGTATTAAGTTCAAATAAAACCAATCAGACTGCAAATGAAATAAAACAATTAAAGTAGATTTATACAAGAGTTTGAGAAATTATAGGAAAAAAAATTCTTAAATCAAAATTAAGGATGCCTGAAGAAGCACATACTTTTGAAGGTACGAAATGATAAGTTGTACTAAAAATGAAGTATTTCATTATCCTATCATCAGACCAAAATTAAACAGATAGGTTTCAATACCACCAATTTCCTTGGAGTTATTTCCCTTTGTCTGTAATCTGATAACAATGAAGAACATTTTATGAACAAATCAACTTAATTACAAATGATATTTCCCAAAACTTGGATTATTCCTTCAATATTCATTAAGATGACACGATTTCGTAAACCATCTTCCATGCATATCTACTCTCATTGAGGCGTAAATAAGAAAACCTTTTACAAAAAAGTGCAAATTTAGCATAAAAATGAAGTAAGCAATTCAATCTTACCGACCGATGGCCGACAAAGGGAGGTAACTACAAGAAAAATGAATCTATTGCAACCTATCTATATATGAACCATATTCAAGGTAAAGTGTTACCGATACTGAAAGACATGTAAAGCTGCACGATTTCAGGGCGCTCGTTGGTCCTTCAGTGAAAAAAAAATCAGATTTGCTAAATTAAAACAGCATGTGAATGAATATATCAATACAACCAATCCAGCAATATTTAAGCATTCCTCGGAATATTTCACAGAAATAACACGTAGTTCCGGTCTATTTCTATTTCCTGTTTGATTTTAAGAAGAAGGGCTACTTTCCACAACATTCGATTAATACGCTTGATTTTCCAAAAACACATGACTTTTCATACAACATCCACATTTTTTTTTCGAAGTCATAGGTGTCCATGAATCATTTGCGACAGGCATGGTATGCCTAAAGGGAACACTGACTCTTTCAGGACACTTGGTCCCATCCCGTTAGGGATTTGCATTTGTCTTCCACGTTGCGACCGTCATTATTTAAGACTTGTCATATTGTTATGACGTGGATTTTCGAATTTTATTTGGTAGTTTAATTAAAATTTGGTTTATTCAAAATTCTAAATCAGTCGATGCATATACACATGCCTTGAAATTTCATAATAAACCCTTCGTTTTTTATTACAATATACATGTGTTCATTCTTTAATTTTGCAGAATCAAAAGAGGAAGCGGACATACAAAATAACGGAAACGGATCTGATGTAACAAGATGCTCGCTATTAGTGACTTTGCTGGTGCTGTTCTATACATTCCATCTTTTATAATGCAATCATGTCATTAGAGCCAAGTATTTTTTAACAAATTTGTGTAGAAGTAAGAAATATGATTAGTCAAATATGTATACTCTTGCTTCCATCATTTCAGAGTGTCGCATTGCCTATCATTCCTCATTTCATCACATAAAATAAATATCCGATATTTTTCTCATGGGTATAACAAATATTATAGGGCTTGCCGTGTACTCCAAAAACTGTTAGCCAAAACATTAACTTACCAAAAAATTTTCTAGCCAATTAATGTGCTTTTTAAGTTGACTGGTCATTTACTGTTATCATATGTGAAATATGTTTGACTATATATTTTACAGTAAATCTGGAAGTTATATTCTTTGAATAATCTTTTCATTCCATGGTGTTTATTATTTAATTACAATATAACATAAAATAATTTATTTTATCATCTGAAACCATGCAATAGAGATTCTTTTAAATGTTGTGACATAAGAAAAACCTATTAGCCAGAAACGTAGCCTATAAGAATTTTTTTGGCCAACTTTGAAAAAAAATGGTCAATGGCTCTATTGGCTAGCTACAGGGTGAGCCCAGAATTATATCATCTGTGGTCTATGGTGTATCCATTTTTATATCTTAGCCAACACTCAGATCAATAGGTGCATTATTCATCAACAGAAAGGATATGGAAGGGAAATAAAAAAGGATGATATTTACTGTGCAAGTGTATTATGAACATTTTCACTTATTCATGTTATTGTGAACCGATTATTTGTATATTTCATAGTAGAAGCCTAGAACCAAGAAACACAATGCTTTCATACTGTTGTGGAGTGTTTCCAATGTTGAGATATATTCAATAGACTTGTTGCTATATGCTGATGCGCCTTTGAAAATCACCTTGCCCTTATATCTCTACACATCATCGCTTGTATATAAGCATGAGAACACATAACATAGAAGGAGACAAAAGTAAACTACAGTTGAACCCTGATCATCATATCGGAACCTTTATATATCGAAATGCCGTTTAATTTGAAACGATTTTCATTTCCCCGGCTTGATTACTTCATTGCTATTTTGACCCATTTGATTTGTAAACTCTGTTTATATCAAAGAGAATTATATTCCCCTTCGATTACTATGTAGGGTTTCTGTGGAATATTTGCGACGGGTGTGACATACCGACAGGGGGCGCTGACTCCTTCCGGTCACCTGGTCCCATCCCGTTCGGGATTTGCATTTGTTTTCCACTTTGTAGCCGCCATTATCCTGAACATGTCATATTTTAGGACTTTGGTTTTTTAAGTGTCCTTCGGTTCCTCTTCGATTTTAATGTTCATAGATTCGACTATATCTGTACTTCTAGAAAGTCAAAAAGAAAACTGTATACAGCGGGTACTAAATGACTTTTGATATTCTATTTGATAAAGAAATGAAATCACAATTTTGTAAGAATATATCTTTTTTTCATTGATATGTGGATCCACCGATGTAGATATGTATATATTTCATATGCAATATTCATTACAAAAATACATAAGCTATATTTACTGTGTAAATAAGAAGCTTTTACAGGAATTACTTAATTGAAATAATAAACAAACGAACAACAGTAATATTATCATCGCAATTGTCTATATTCATGACTTCTTATTGTATTGTATTGATGTTTAACGCCCCATCGAGGAATCCTTCATTTTACGAAGACCTATATTGACACGGGACCTGAAACTCTACTGTCTCATCCTAAAGACAGGTACAGCGCACGGTATCGGGGCTCGGGTCCGAACTCCGGATTTCTCTGTTACTTTAACAACTAGACCACGGCGGTCCCTATGCCTTCCTAAAATGAAACAGAGACTTGTTTCAAGAATCCAGTTTCCTTTCCTTTCAAGGAAACACTTCAACGCACCTTAACAAATGCCTTATAACTAAAGAAAATTCAACACAAGCCATAGTTATGAAAGTTTGGACTCTCTCCTAGTTTTCTGCTATAGATTTGGAACAGTTCAAGATAATTACAGAAAAGCTTAGTCAAGGAAAGTTGCCTGCTTCATTTCAGGGTTTAATTTGTTCGAACATCAGTCATATCTAGGTTTCTGAGCTACCACTCTGCCCTACCCAGGTATTCAGAGACACGACTCTGTCCTATTCAGGTCTTCAGAGCTACCGATCTGTCCTATCCAGGTCTTCGGAACTGCAACTCTGTCCTATCCAGGTTTAAAAATATTCTCCTCTGTCATATCCAGTTCTTTATATCTTCTGCTCTGTCCTTTCCTAGACTTCAAAGCTATCACTCTAACTTATCCGGAAGTTCAAAAACGCCGTTCTGTCCTTTCCGGGTTTTGAGCCTCAACTCTTACCTATCAGGATGGATAGCAATCATTCTGCCCTATCCGGGTTTTTAGAGATACCGCTGTACTATCCAGGTCTGTAGAGACACCACCAAGTCTTATCCAGGTCCTCTGAACTACAACTCTGTCCTATCCATTTCTCCTTGGCCCTACATTACCAAAACAACTCAAACACAACTGTTTTTTTTCTCTCAATTTTTAAAACTAAATAGAAGTAAATGAAGAGTTAAATGCACTTTAGCATGTGTATTTACATCATCCTATTCAAATATCAGTAACAGTTTGTTTCTTCTTAGTATTTAATTAATCAGGTCCAAAAATCTATTTGAGCATATACTCAAAATTAAATTTAAGAATCATACTCAACGTGTTTTTCCCCACAAATTCTGGCTGGTAATTGCTGTTTAATACAAACTATTACAGATATATAAATAATAGTATTTTAGACACATGCTAAAAAAGCCTCTAACGCTTAAATTATTTGTATTTAGTTCAAAACTGGGGAATGCTGAATACTGAGTTTGAGCTTTAGTTTTCTGTTGATTTAGGGCCAAGAGCTTATACTCCTATTCAGTTCTCGGAACGTTATAAAGTTTTCACAGCGCAATGGTCGTGCCGAATGAGTGTCGAGCTTATTCCAATGTCGACTGTTAACCATAGGCCCTCGACTACGTCATCATATGAGTAAAATAGTTTTAGTAGGACGTAAAATAACGATATAACAATTTTCAGACTACAATGGAAACTCGCCAAAAGCGCCCCCCCCCCACCCCACTAAGGAGATCACCTCACTAATTCGACAGGCTAAGACCATGAAATTTCAGTCTGTTTATCACTCTGTAAGGTTATTTCAACCTCACTTAGGAGACCACCTTACTAATCAGACCAGTTGTAAGCCAGTCACTTGGATGGTCTTTATAGCGAGGTTCCACTGTGTAGTTACACGTGAACTTGGCAGTGTGTGTAGATATATTATGTAAAAATTTGAATGTACGCGTATGAGTCTGATTTTAAAATCAGTAACGAGAAGTTTCCACTGCTTCAAATACATTTTCCGCTTTTTTAAAAGTCCTATGTTGAGTCAGGAGTTACAATGACCGGATGTTTTTGTCACCAATGGAATGTACACACTAAATATCTCTCCATTTGGCTGTTTTAAATTCTAAGTCATCTCGGAAACAATACACGCAACGTCTGTTGCAAACTAGTGGGTATTGTTCGGCTAAAGTAATTAGATAGAGTGTTTCATGTACAGTACATACTGTAGTCCATGTTTACTACAGACGGGATCGGTTTCTTTCAGTAGAATTGCCTAATCAGTTTTGAGGTCGCTTCATGCTCTTACTTTTAAACGCTAATGGACAGTGTTTTTATCAGAATACAATTTCAAAGAACGCATTCCGATTTGCTTTCGTCGTACACCCCTGTCCCGGAAGGGTCCAGGTTATAGAAAAGGGACAAATTTTGATTTTTGAGCCCTAAAGATGTAATTTTAGTAAATAAATAAGACGAAAGAGTTTTGTAATTAAAAATAAATAATAAGCAAATTAAGTTAGCTGGTACAAGTAAAGTGCAGTCGGGCAGTGCATTATTTCATATACAAATAAAAATTCTTTTGATTCAGCTGACAACTTTTGCCGAATGACTGCTTCTGTATTTTTTTCCAACGTTCAGTGAGTATAACGATAATTTGTATTAACAAATAAAGAGGATGTGCCTAATGACTCCCTTATGCAAAGAATTCTTTCATTTTCAGTCGTTTTCCAATTTTAATTGAATACACACAATTTGTGTTTAAATTTCACTTCTTTTCAAAATCCTGGAAATTTGAAGATTTTTCAAGTATATGAATATATTGAAAAGCCATTTCAGGTAAATGGAAATGCCCGTTGGCTTTATACACATAGTATATAGACATTGTAGTTTGAAATCGCAACATCACCCAAATTCTACATTGTACTACTTACAGTAGTAAAATGAAACAGTTATGATATTTTAAGGTTTTGCCTGAATACGCGAGATTATATACATGATAATTTACCCTCTAAACAGCAATTCAAGTACTTGAAACATTCACATTACTTATGTGTGACCTACATTGAGGAGATTGGCCGCTTGTCTCACTTATTCTTACAAATCAGTAAAAAGGGCCTTTACATCGTTTCAGGTAAGACTTTTTTTTTCAATTTTTAGCTTCATTCATGATAGATACATATTACATACGTATAAAACTTATGTAGCCTACTTTGCTCAATGCTCTTTAGGAGAAAATCTGTCCCACTTATTTTGATATGCACACTTAGGAGAACTTTTAGAACAGTTTACTTGTATACTTATTTTCTAAATGATGAATTCGTATATTAGATAAAAATTCACCTTTATGGCACATAGTATTGACATCTGCCCAGGGACTTAGATGAATATACGTACCCAGGATATGAGTTAGAAACCTGTCCATGGTAATAGAGATAGCTACCTTCCCAGTGTATAACAGATAACCAACTAACCAGGGAATAAGAGATAAACGCTTGTGCATATACAATGTAGTAAAAATTGTAACCTTCATTTGCTTATATATCATTTTCAGCAATGGATTTTCACAAAAATTGTTTGATGATCTTTATGGTGAGCTTCATCTATGGGAAGCTTGGAGAATGTCTAGGTAAGAACTTTGTCTATCCGAGAAATTGTATCGTCTGCGCTTTAATACCATGTCGTAATTATATAATGGATAATATTTAATAAGACGAACAGTTTGTTAACTTCACACTTCTTCTGGTCAACGGGTGAGGGTCATTTAAGTAATAAATAAAGTGTATCGAAACAGCATCAGTATGCGCCTATTTAAGTAATTTGTATTACATGGTGTACAATTGCACGATTCAGAACATGTAATTTCATAAAATGGAACCTCGGTTCAAGAATCACTAAAGTGACTAAAAAAATGGTCTGAGCAGTGAGATGATCTCGGAAGTACGGTCAATAGCTTTTATCAAGGCCACTCAATTGACTGTAAAAATGGTCTGATTAGTGACGTGATCTCGGAGGTACAGTGAATAGCTTTTATCAAGACCACTTCAGTGACTGCTAAAATTGGTCTAATTAGTGAGGTGATCTCTGAAGTACAGTGAATAACTATTATCAAGACCACTTAAGTGAGTGTTAAAATGGCCTGATTAGTGAGGTGATCTCTGAAGTATAGTGCACAACTTTTATCAAGGCCACTCAAGTGACGGTAGAAATGGTATAATTAGTGAGGTGATCTCTGAAGTACAGTGAATAGCTTTTATCAAGACCACTCATTTGACTGTAAAAATGGTTTGGTTAGTGAGGTGATATCCGAAGTACTGTAAATAGCTTTTATCAAGACCACTCAAGTGACTGTAGAAAAGGTCTGATTAGTGAGATGGTCTCCAAAGTACAGTGAATGCTTGTTATTAAGACCATCTTGATGACAGAGTGGCATAAATTGTTCTGATTTGTGGGATGGCCTCCTAATTATAGTGGAAACTAGTTATCAAGACGTCAAGGATTGGTCTTATGTGTGAGGCAGACTACTTGCTGCGGTTGAAATCCCTTGGAAAATTATAGTTAAACTGATTTTTATTGCCCTTATTTCAAGATGTTCTCCTAAGTGAGGTTTGATCTTTAAGTGAAACTTTTATGTACTTTAAAATGATAGATGCAAAGTAGCATTTCTCCCATGATATGAAATACAAAACCGTTGAAAATTGGATATAGGCGGACTCCCTGAAATTCAGAAACTGGATCAGATGCGTCAGAAGAGTAAGCGCCCTAATTCTTCGTATGCCCATAGTCAACCCTATATAAGACAAGGTAGAAATAATTAATTTTCCCATTCGTGGAGGAAAATACAACAGCTACTTTTGAACTAGTAATACAGCATTTCAATTAGTGAACACACATGACCATTATATTGAACTTGGAATTTGCAAAATATTGAATGTAACAGTGATTTCAGATAACCTTGTGGATTATGCAACTTGAATTGAGTTGTTTTCCTCTTAATATAGAATTTCACATGCAATATGTGTCTTTTCATATCAGATCATCTGTCATCAGCTTTTGCCTCTTTTATCTCGCCTGGAACGGAAACTGACATAGACAAAAATTTTAACCTAAAATTTTTTTCTCTTCGTGTTCTTCTTTTTCATCATCATCTTCTTCTAATTCTTCTAATTCTTCTTTTTCTTCTTTTTCTTCTTCTTCTTCTTCTTCTTCTTCTTCTTCTTCTTTCTGCAAGTCTTGTGCCTAATGTCACCCAGTTTGACTCTATGTCTAGACATTAAGACACCATAATGAATTGCATAAAAGAGTGGTTGAATATAGAATCGTGAAACAGACAGAGAGAGTACCATAGCAATCTAAGTTTATCCCTATTTGACTTCCAATGCTTCTGTGACCCAGTGTATGTACTAGGTGATCTTTCTAAATTACATGTACCATGAAAAGACGAGAAGAGGATTTTAGCGTGGAGGAAATAGCTATGGCAGAGCCACAACTCAAAACAAGTGTTGTCACTTACTCTTGCACCTCCCCAAGTAACCACATATGACAATGTTATGATTTTTGACGAAAGACTGATGCGATCAACGGCGAGACTCGTTGATAACTATAAGAATCTAACAAATTTTTTTATGTTTTGTCATCATCTTTATTTTCTTCATTGGATTCCGTGCCCCACTAATTCAGCAACACTCCTTGATGCTTTTTTATCATTTCAGATATTGTTGTTGAAGAGGGTCAACCAGTCGTTCTCCCCTGTGTGTTGTCTGCCTCCATACCTCAGGTGAGTAATTAAAAAGTGAGGAAACACAACATGCATTAGAAATAGGCAGCACTAAAGGACTGGGAAGAGTGCGATCGTCAAGAAAAGCTAAAAAACCGTCAGACGCAGTAATAGAAAGTGGTGCACAAAGCATGTCCTTTGCCGAGAGAGGAATTATTAAGTGGTTACGGGAATGTTTCTTTTATTTAGTTTGTTAAACTATTATTCTGCTGTGGAACACAATCGAAATATAAGCGTGCTATGAACGGTACGCTTAGCGGCCAACATTTATATTTTGTTTACGTTATCGAATTAAAATTAAATTAAAAAGTTTTCCTTCTTATCCGCATTGCAAGCGATAATTAAGAAATAATTATGATTTTATACAAAATGTTTTTTATGAAGCTCTAGATAAAAGGACAATACTGCAGTAAAGCATGAAATTCATTATATTTTTCCAAAATGACCTTATTTCCCTGGTGCGTCTGATGTCTTCACAGGTAATCCGACATCCATTTGGATTACCTCCCTTTCGCAATGTTATTATATATCAATCTACACATTGTGTACTGAGAAAATTATCGTTGTTTTTAAGAATTTAAAAATATTTTGCCTTTGTGATTTGTAAATAAGTCAGTTTACAATGTATCATTTTTTATAAATGAAAGACGTAACTTGCATGAATAATATACATGTATATAATTCCATTGTGTTTGGTGATGTTTTTTTTTTCGTATAAGGAGAGTGAAAGTGTCTTGTTTCTTATTGTAATACACGTATAAGTATGCATACCGATATCAATTGTGGCATATGTATATATGTAAAAGGCCACTGACAAACAAGGTGATGGTACAGGGGTTCCGACAGTCTCGGTTAAAGTCAGCTTATCATAAATTCTATGGTCGGTGCAATGTTTTGTTTTACCGATATGCCCTGTCATTAAGTCGACTACTGTCTGAGATGTTTCATACCGGTTGTTAGACCGTCCTTTACACACTGATTTTGACTACCGATTACTCGTTTACTGATCAAGATATAGGGCTCACGGCACGTGTGACCGGTCAACAGGGGATGCTTAATCATCCTAGGCACCTGGCCCCACTTCTGGTGTGTCCAAGAAATCGTATCTGCCCAACAATTTCGTTCTAATAAGATTTTTAGTTCGATCACTGTTCGTTACATTAACCCTTTCATATGCTACAATTATTTTACAGAGTCAATATCCATAACCATTGCAAGTTGATAACTTGGGTCATTTTAAAAACATCGATTATATAGACGATCAATAGAGTTTGCTTTCTTTACAAACTTTTTACGTGTAAAAGATTATAGCGTATGCTTCAGTACACGCCATCATCAATATTGTTCGTTGCAAAATAGGAAATAAAATGCAAGTGATAATGCATCATCCGTGACGTCACCGTGGGTTCCTTGTTATCTCCATTACAGGGGAATGTCTATGATTGACGGATAGTATATTTTTGGAAAAAGTAAAATGACTGATGCTATGTTTCTTCAAATTATTTGGGGGTTTGTGTATGTGTGTGTTTTGAAAATTGTTTATTATTTCACAACTTTAAATAGTATTTTAAGAACCAATCTTACCTATGACACACTTCCCATGTGCTTATTCATGAAAGATTATTAAAACAACCTTTATTGCTTACAGTTCTTGTGGAAACGCTTTGACGATGTATTGATAACCGGACCACCAAATATCATCCTCAGGAATGGTTTATCCATCATATCAAACACTGGTACTCAGAAGGATTTGAGAATTTCGAGTCCAAGTGTATCCTCGAGTGGAAATTATACATGCTCCTCAGGAACTGGAATTGTCTACTCAGAGTACCAACTGGAAGTGAGGCGTAAGATGAATTTAGAATATTAGAAGTCACAGTTTTCATAAAATTTGTTATATCAGGTCTTTCGATTTTTCCACACCACGATTTCCAACCAACACTTAAAAAGACAGTCTTTATGAAATTTTACAAAATGTTTTCATAAGTAAAGAACGACTTTTGGATATATGTTGTCAAATACGATATTGTTGTTATGGAGTAATCTTTTTCTAAAAAAATGTACTGAAATAAGAGTAACTGTTGAACATTTTGATCGACAATATTTATTTAACTTTTGAAAATTTTGCTAGTAAATTCCAATAAACTTTGCTGACTTATTTCTGTACACATACGGCAGAGAATTATCCATGTATCTGCTCCAGCAAAGGAAAATACAACAACCATTAGGTTTGACATCGCTTCAAGATGTCGAAATCTGCCCCCTAGATTGCATATATCAAAATCTTAACCTTAGAATATTGAACTTCGTTCTACGATCAAATGAACATAACAGATATGTGCAATAACTCATCCAAAAGGGGGTCTACTAAGTAATGCAATATAAAAAAAAATCATATGAAATGTATTATGCCGAAATAAGGTTATTTTTTTGAAATATACATACATTATGTCAGCTTGTAGAAATTGCATTTTCGTGTTTTGAACCTACAGACCGTTTCTTTCCTTTCTCTCTCTAAATCCACCCTGCGAAACTCACATCATTTTATTCATTAGACTTATTAATATATATATATAAATTCTTGGATGCAGGG
>JACSZP010019680.1:0-16920 GCA_016161895.1 Pinna nobilis
CTACATTCTACTGTAATCCCTACATCCTACTGAATCCCTACATTCTGCTGTAATACCTTGGCTCCTCAGACTTAGTTAATCCCTACATTCTACTGTAATCCCTACATCCTACTGAATCCCTACATTCTGCTGCCAATACCTTGGCTCCTCAGACTTAGTTAATCCCTACATTCTACTGTAATCCCTACATCCTACTGAATCCCTACATTCTGCTGTAATACCTTGGCTCCTCAGACTTAGTTAATCCCTACATTCTACTGTAATCCCTTCATCCTACTGAATCCCTACATTCTGCTGTAATAATCATGAATTTGAACTTTGGCGGAATGATTTGACTCGTTTTTGAGCAAAAACTTTTAAAAAGAGGGATTTTACTCAGACAGTTAGGGTTAGGTCAAATTCCGACAGGAGAGTAAAAGCTAATGCCCCATGTCAATGTCCCTCAGTACTCAGTGACCTAAGGGGCCAAAATTTGAAGCCCAATGCTGAAATTGTATGACATTTCCATATAAGCGAAACTTTCTTGAGTGGCACACCAAACAACAACATCACACACCTATTTAGGCCAGGCTGTATCACCAAAAAGCATGTCCGATAGAAGGCCGCACTCCAAAATCGGTGGAACCTGACTTGAGAGACCGCCCCTTGAGCTGTATTGAGATGATCTCACAAGACTGGTGGTCTCCCATGACAAATTTTATTTATACGATTGTTTAAAAACATATTTTATATGATATGATGGTTTGGTTTCACAAGACAGGTGATCTCAAATCAGTCCCTGTTTACAAATCTGATCTTATTTTTTCCCCAAAGTTTGAGTGAACATAGACCGTAATCTTCAAGACAAAATTTAAAACTTCATGCACTAGTAAATCTAATTTCTAAGTTTTCATATGATATTAGATCCTTAGGTAATAGGTTCGAACCCATGGCTATATAGTAGTTGGCTGTCCCTCTCTTTTGGATGAGACAGTTAAAACCGAGGTCCCTTGTCATAGTAGGTGTTGGCATGTTTAACCCTTTCAACACCACAAACGGATATGGACTGGTCTAGGACAATATAAAAGAGCATACCATTCTGATACTTGGGGTTGAAAGGATTAAGAGCCCTCCCTTCTCTTTGGCCATAAGTGCTGAGCATAGGCAAAAATTGTCGTCTTTCACTGGTACATGGTGACATCTTCAAACAAGTTAACAACAACACAACCAATCAGATGATATCTTGCTTTCTGTTGATTTACAACTATGAGTAGCAAGGACTCTCTAAATGTGCAGACATCAACAGTGACATAAGGCTTTCATTCTTACTGTCCCTTCCGGGGCCTCCATGGCCGAGTGGTTAGCATGTTCGACTTCGACTGCGAATCGAATCGAAAGATCCGAGTTCAAGCTGTGTAGCGCCACTCCGTGGTTGGCCGTCCCTGTCTTTCAGATGAGACAGTAAAAACCAAGGTCCCGTGTCACAGTAGGTGTTGGCACATTAAAGAACCCTCCCTGCTCTGCTTCCAGCAGTGCCGAGCATAGGCAAAATTTGTAGCCCTTTGCCGGCACACGGTGACGTCTCCATATGAGTGAAATATTCCTAAGTGGGACTTTAAGCAACAATACCAAATACTGTCCCTGCCAAATTTGACCTGTAATAAAAATTGGCACTGTACTCTAGTTTTGAAAAGATTTGGAGAGAGGAGGGGAGGGGAGGGGAGAGTACATTTACTCTCTTCCATTAGGACTGCTCTAGTTCTTACCACAATATCTCTCTCTCTCTCTCTCTCTCTCTCTCTCTCTCTCTCTCTCTGAAAGTTGTCAGAATGGGGGTGATTTAATATCTTCTTCTGCTGCTTTTGTTGAGAATTAATTTTACGACCACAATGATGAAATAACTAAAGTTTCTTGTAATAAGAATCCCCGCTGCTTTACTGCTTTCAGACTAGTCACACAAACAGTGAGCCTGCTTCAATGAACGGGCAATAAAAAATTTCACTCCCAACTCCAAGCCGTTTAACTGTTTATGGGAGATCAAAAGTTGATGTAAACAAGGGAATAGCATTCTGAATTCTCCTGTTGCACCATACAAATACAAGTCCTGCAGAACATAAAAAACAGCATGCCGTCCTCCGATTAGAATCAGCCGCTCTTCCGTAATGTCATCGACCTTGAAAATTTGTTACATGTAAGACAAACGGAGTCATCAGAGGTCTCCAATATTTGCTTGGAACCACCGTTGCTCCATCGTCTGCATATAGATGCATGTACATAATTGCTTCCGGAGGAATGTGTAAGCATAATTTCACACGTAAAACTTGAGCTGCTGGAAAGGCAGGATTTATTCGATGAGTATTTTTCTGAAACAGGAATGGATTTTATCCTTCAGATAATAATTATTTAGCATTTTGAGCCGAGTGGATGTTTTTGTTTTCTTCTTTCTCGATCCTTGGAATTCATGTGTAAGAAATCTGTATATCAACCCTTGTGACATGTGTTTATACATACATTCTGAAATCAAAGGCGTTGATTTCACAGGAGACAAAGATTTGCTATTATTTAGGCAAGTTGTCATTTAGTTTGGATTACGCCAGGTAAATCCAGGTGTGTGAAGGTGTGGTAATAGATTACCAACCTGTGAATCTGTTCATATTTTTGTGTGGTGGATCTATGGAGATGTAAGGTGTAGATGTACAGCAGAAAATTTTTTCTGTGTTAAACAATTTTACAAAGAATTTGTAAAATTTTGCAGGTATAATATACGATACTCATCTACATGTAAATGTACACCCATCTGCTAATTAACATTCACACTTGTTGTTGTTGTATAAATTCTCACATGTTGTTCAGTCTTCAGTGAATTGATTATCATAGGTGTTTGCACATTAAAGAACCCTCACTACCCCCCTCATTGCTAAATGGCCACAATGCCAAGCATAGGCCAAATTTGTCACACTTGGCCAGTGTTGTTGATATCTCCATATCAGTAACTGATAATCAATGGGAACATTAAACAACAATACAACTTGTTAAACAACAATACAACTAGCATACCGGTAGATATGGCAGGCGCAGAAATAAAAGGCTACAATCACAACCACACCCTCACTTGAAGACCTTGCACCTTAGATACATGGGCGGCCGTGGCCTAGTGTTTAGCCTGTTTGCCTTCTGATCATGAGGTTATGGGTTCAATTCTGAGCCATGCTGTGGTGGGCTGTTCCTCTCTTTTGGATGAGACTGTAAAAACTGAGGTCTAATGTCACAGTGGGAGTCTAAAGAATGCCCCCTGCTCTAGGGCCATAAGTGCTAAGCGTATGCCATATTTTTACATGTAGCCCTTCGGACTGGCATACAGAGACATGTACATATCAGTGAATGATTCTTGTTGTTGCGTTGTTGTTTAACGTCCCACTCAAGAATATTTCACTCATATGGAGACGTCACGGTGTGCCGGTGAACGGCGACAAATTTTGCCTGTGTTCGGCACTGCTGGCCGTAGAGCAGGGAGGGTTCTTTAACGTGCCAACACCTACTATGACACGGGACCTCGGTTTTTGACTGTCTCATCCGAAAGACAGGGACGGCCAACCGCAGAGTTGTGCTGCAGGAAGCAAACCCCGGACCCCTCGGCTCGAAGTCGAACACGCTAACCACTCGGCCATGGAGGCCCCGAAAGATTCTTGATTGGGAGATTAAACAACTATACAACCAATTATACAGTGTTACTATGAAATACAGATTAGGCTAGAACACATATTCAGATCTAAATATTACATCCATGAAGCACATACACACATTTACCACACATATGTGGGTACATACCACACATGTATATTACACATACTCACACACATACATGTACCACTAGAATGTGTACAGATGTAAAAGTACATGGAGTACATGCATTCATTTGTATCACACAAGTAGACACACAGGTATGATATTACACATGCACGCATGTACCACACATACACAGGTGTGTACCACCATGTACACTACACTTGCACATCAAACATACTCATGCATTTATTACTTGTATCACTAAGCCATTAGAACATGTACAGATATAATTTCTGAAAATACAGACCACATACACTAATTTGTATCACACATGTGTATGATATTACACATACACACATGTACAACATATACACAGATATGTACCACCTGTGTACATAATATTTACACATCAAACATTCATTACATGTAGCAGAAAAAAATGAGCGCATACACATTTATACACACACACATGCGTATGATGTTACACACACACACATGTACAACACATACACAGATGTGTACCACATGTGTAAGTTACATTTCAAACATAACACACGTACAGATGCAAATAAGCCCATACACATATTTGTAATACACACAAAAGCACACATGTGTATGATATTACACATAAATACATGTACCATACATACACAGATGTGTACCACATGTGTACATTACACTAACACATCAAACATATTTTCATACAATGGTTGTAAATGAGCACATACACACATTTGTATCACACAAGCACACATGTGTATGATATTACACATACACGTATGTGTACCACACAGCCCCCTTAAGTACAGAAAATGATTTTTGTAGCAAATGAGTGAATTTTGATGAATGCACACATAAATCTAACCTCATAAGATTCCTTATACAAAAAATAATTCTATCATTTTAATTGGGTCAATACCAGAAATAAAATCTTTCTTTTTTTTATCTGCTATGGAAGAAAAGTGGAAAGGTTATAAAAAAAAAAAAAAGAAGCAAAGAAAAAAAAAAGAGATCATAGGGGGGGAAATGGTGGAACAAAAGTACAACTGAAGTTTTGTATGAAGAAAAAAGATCAATAAAAATAAAATTCTTTAATGTGCACCTGTAGAACTTGACCAAGTTTTCAGGTGTGTATATATATAAATGAAAAAAAAAAATTCTGGTTTATCATGGGGGGGAAGGTGAAGTTGTTTTTCTGTGCAGATTAAAGTTTGTAAAAGATTGTTAAAGGCTGATAGTGTATAGTTGGTACAGATAAGTCACCACGGCAAGTTTATATCTTTGTAAACATGCAAGCCGAGACCCATAACAGTGCATTGGTTGTAAGGCATTATTGACATATTTGTGCTGCTCCGTGAAGAAGTAGGGGGAAAAAATGACGTGTTAGTACTCATGGGTTGTTAACCTGGCCTTGTTTTTTATTTCATTTTTTTTTTTCTGTTTTCAATTCTTTTTCGTATTTCAAGTGTAACAGTGAAATTTGATTGTGTGTGAGAGTTTCTGTTGTAGTACGATATGTGCAGCATATACTATACGGCTCCTCAGGTCTACAGATAACCACAAGCACACCTGTACACCAAGCTGCCGGTATCTCTGTTTGTATAAGTCTACCATTTTGTTGATTTAAATTCCTCTCTTGTCTTGCAGATCTGGATTTTAAATGACCACTAAGGTTACACCATCGCAGGACGGTCATGGCAGCTACGTAGGTAGATCGAGGGACAGCAGTTAAGCCACTACTACTCGCATGAGTGTCCACTGGATTTTGAGAGACTTACTTATATATATACTCTATATATATAAAACTCGCACTTGTGGTGTACTCTCTTAGGCAAAGACTTAAAAATTTGTGAACATAGGGAATTATGTATATTTTGCTGAGTTTATATTTAGATCTGAGATTGACAATTAATACATGACTACTGTTGAAGTCCCAGAGTGCTGATAGGTTGTGTGTATTTTTTTTTTTTTTTTTTTTTTACATACCGATATCTTAGTAGTAGTAGGTGGTTTGTAGTGAGTGCAGCTAACTGTGACGGACAATTCTTACACTGAGGCCAACGTCACAGTTTAATGTGATTCTTAAAAACTTTAACTACACACTCAATTATAGGAGTGAGAGAGAGTATACTGGGGATGATTAGTACTGCTGCCATTCGAGAGGGATGAGACTTACATGTAGTTTGGAAATTTACATTTTTGACCAGCTGGTCTTACGTGACATGATGACCAAGGAAATGTGATTACTTACAAGGAGCTGCAGATTACATGTAACCTATCTGGGAGAGAGTGATCAAGGATATTATGATGTGGCATTCACCTGTTGTCCAATCACCTCCAAAAACATGAAGAAGAAGGAAAATTGTCAACCTGGACGCTGGTCAGTCAGGGCAATTGACCATGGCCAGAGGATTTTGGACACTGCCAGCAGTGGACATAATGCATGGCAGTGGTCGATTGATCTACAATGGACGATAGGTAAAACTGAAGGTAGGTAAACCTGAGAGGCTTAAGTATTGGAAATTTTATCTGGGCATGAAGACTTGAGTATGTGAAACATGTAGTGTCAAATATGTACTAAACATATGCACTGCCATGAGTAACTAGGTCATGTGTTATCTTGCATATTGTGTGTAAGTTCTGCAATACTAGAGTGGGGCTACCAGTGGGGGGATTTTAAAAATATATTTATTTCCCTTTTTTGTGTACCCATTAAGGCTCTAAATTCTTCCTGGAAGGAAATAGATCGATAGGAATTTCATCTGTTTTGTTTAATCTAAAAATTAATTTCTTGAACGGACAGAAATATGACCAGTGTTGTTTAACAGCCAAGAACACGTTGTTGACAGTATATAGCTAACATATTTTAAAATATGGCCATGTTTTAAATATTGTTAACTGCAAATATTTTCCTCAAGATTTGGTACATGTTTTTAATACAGAGGGATACAAAAGTATTTCTATACACCTACAAGTGTACAGAGAATTTAAAAACACAAATTAACACACTCCTACTTACATACTAGGAGATCACGCCAATAAAATGTATAAAAATACACAGCTAAATTTAGTGCAGTGTTCGTAGAGATCACTGAGCCCATATGACATTTTTGTAATGTTTCTTCTTTTAGAATTCATCACCATTTGAAGAAGTTAATTCCAGAACAATTTCACAAAACAGCTTCTTTAAAAAAAGAGTACTCAAAAAAATCAAAATGGATATTTATTTTTTTTTCTCATCAAAGGAATATTTGATGCTATAAAATGAAGCTAGGGAATTGAAGTTGTATATTATTATTTTTGGTAAATTCAGATTTGTGATTTTTGTTCAGTTTGTGGATTTTCCACAAATCCCACCCCACTTGAAGACCATATGGTATTATAACACATATATACAATGCATCTATACAAGGATTGACATATGGCACAATTCTTTTGTTGCAGAGCTACAAATGTATAGGTGATGTTTCTAATGCCCATCTCTATGGGGGAGGGGTGTATACTATAAATAACATTCTGATAGAAGGGCTTGTGGGTGTGGTGGGATGGGTGGGGGATCAGTATGTGTGGATCTTGGGAGGGGGATCAGGGGGTCTATATATATACCATATATGTGATCATTGGTCAGTGATGCTGATATGTCCATTTTAAGAGTGTTGACCCTCCATCCCCTCCCCCTTTCCTGGAAAAAAAAAATCCTGGATCTATGTATGTTCAGGTTGTTATGATTGTAGAGGTATACTGGTTAATGATGTCACACACACACACAAAGACTGTCATTGCTGTAATTGACGTGTGAGATGGATTTATATTGAAAACTTGACGGGGCTACACACATTATAATTTCTGATAAATATTCATCAATTTTTTTTTGAACTGAGTACCTGTATTCTTGGATCAAAGACAAAAAAAAAGAAACACATATTGAGCTGATCAATAAGTGCCTCACTAAGTATGCTCACAGCAAATTGCCGAGAAAGAACATGAAAGCTTGGAAAGAATAAAATCGCTCGTGTGCATAGGAGTGCAGGGTGAAATATTCAATGAAGATATCACTCTTACGATGTGCTGCTAGAACAAGCGTGTATTTATCTCCTTCCGACCATATGTGTTTCTGAGTGACTACACGCAGAAGTATACAAACATCTCGTGCTTGATACGAGTTATTTCTTTTTTTTTTTTTGTATGAAATGTTTTATTGTTGAATATATAAAGAACAGAGATGGCAAAGAATTTTTAAAAAAATCTGTTGATTTTTATCTTTTCGGGAGGGAAATGAAATTGGCAGTACTGCACTGGTAGCATGGGGCGTCAGAGGGGAAATTTCTTCATTTGAGAGTTTGTAAAATGCTTGCTATTTGGTATAGGAACATTTATATATGGGAGGGTGGAGATTTTGAAAATATGCATTTTTATAAGAAATTTACTTACTATGTGTAGTTGATAATTTCTCAAAATTATTTGAAGTGAAAGTGACAGCAAAGTCAAGTCATCACTACAATTGACTTAAGAATCTTACGGACATTTTTCACAGATTTATGCTAATTGATCAACAATTGAATTTTTTACGTTTTTTTTTTATGTAGGTCAATTTCAATGACATAGATCTCTGTTCTTACAGTTGAATATCATTTCAACTTCTTAGGTAAATAAGTGCATATATCTTTATCTAAAATAGCACCTGTAACCCTAGCAAATTTTTCTACTAACACCAAATTTTCATGTGCATCCCTGACCTAAAAAAATTCTATGTATTCTTTGTAGTAAATTCATTTTTGGCTAAAACTCAATTGATTAAATCCAAAGTCTTATTAAATCTTGCGAGGCTCCCCAAAGGGGTACAGAAATACGGTATGTGTGTCAATGACCTACGACCTGTTTAAAAACATAATTATGTGAATTTCCTTTCAGTAGATATGATAGCTCATGACCAAGCATGCATAATTGCACATCTAAAAAAAAATGGGGGGCCTCCAGTGGGGGGAAGGAGTAATTTGATAAGTTATAGTAAGTTAACTAGATTCTTTAAAAGATTTTTTTCTTTATGGGTTATTGTGCTTGGTTTAGACATTTAATGAATAGAGGTAAAACTTTGTATATACTAGAAACGTGTAAATTTGCAATAATTCTTACCGAGTTAATTCAATCTTCCTTTGGGTAAATTTTTTCATCTTTTGTTTGGATATATTTGTTGTCTTTCATTTCAGACATGAATTTTCATGTTTTGGAAGAAAGTTTGGTTATAAAATAATCTGATTTTTCTCTCCGCTGCCAGTTTGTGCACGTGAGTGTATGATTTGTGTAAGTGTAGAATTAATTGGTCGATAACATCTCAATTCCATACAAATGATTTTGATTTAAGACAAGTGTTAACCGAGGTCCCGTTTCACAGTAGGTGTTGGCACGTTAAAGAACCCTCCCTGCTCTATGGCCAGCAGTGCTGAGCATAGGCAAAATTTGTAGTCCTACACCAGCACACGGTGACGTCTCCATATGAGTGAAATGTTCTTGAGTGGGACGTTAAACAACAATACCATACCATAAGACAAGTATTAATTCATTACATTATACACAGGTGCACTTTATACACAGGTGGTCTTTATACACAGGTGGTCTTAATACACAGGTGGTCTTTATGTACAGATGGTCTTTATACACAGGTGGTATTAATACACATATGGTCTTTATGTACAGGTGGTCTTTTTTACACATGAGTTTATTATACACAGGTGGTCTTTATACACAGGTGGTCTTTATTTACAGGTGCATTTTATACATAGATGACCTCTATATAAGGTCATTGCTTAAGCAGTTTTTACTTGATTTTAATTTTGGATAACAAGACCATCATTTACTATTGGGTAACTATTTGTTTCGTACTCATCTAAACATTTTCCTATTTATTATTTTTTTTTTTACTCGTTTTACAGCTTTTTTTATGTTCATTCGGTAAACTTGCCGTTGCATACATACTTGTACGTACTCTTCGCACTTGCTGCTGATCTCAGCCACACTGAGATAAAATGGCTGTTAAAGAAACTTTCAACATTCCGATGGCTTGTTTTATTTACAGATAAAATGCATCTCAGGTGTCCGATCGTTTTTGGTATGCTGGTGTTTGTATAAAACTTAAAAAAAAAAAAAAATGCTGCCAGAATCGTGCAGAGAGGAAGTGTTCAAGGGTTGGGTGGGGGATTCTTGTATGACTAATACACTTAGCACTACATACAACAGTATTGTTGTTTATGAAAGTTACCATGTTTATCCCTATAAACTCCCCATCCCTAATAAATACCCCCCTTTCCTCATCTGAAATTATTTACCATATTTTCAGTGTCTGAGATAAAAATACTGCCATGGTGTTAGATGCATAACTGATAATTATAACCTTTATAATTAGGTCTTTTATTAAAAAATCAATAGCAATAAATGGTATTTATTGAAGGCCAAGATGTCAAAGATCACACATAATTTAATATATGGTTAAGTATAAGTATTTTGTGTAAAACATGTTTCATTTTGGACTTGTTCAGCTATCACATAATATGCCAGTCAACTCTTTATTGTATTAGATGCGGTCCCATCATCCCATCTGATGGACAGGAAAAGCCAACTGCAGTGGTGGGGGAGTGGGGGCAGATTCAAACCCATGACCTCAAAATCAGAAGGTGAACACACTAATCACTGAGCCATAGCAAGGCCCCAGGTTTCTTTTATGTAACACGTAGAAATTGGCAGGAGTTAACTCCCCTCTTCATCCTAATTTTTACAAATGTTTTAGGGAAGAATCATTCAGCTTTGATGCTTTGGTTCACAAGATGGAGGTGTTAATGAGTAAGGAATATGTGTAAATGATATTTACTGCGATACTAGGTGTTGATCAGCTGAGCTGTAAATGAGTTTAGTACATATGCACTTGAGGAACCACTGTGGCTCAGTGGTTAGTGTGTTAATTATAGCCTCCTGATCGTGAGATCATGGGTTAAAATCTGTGCCATGCTGTGATTGGCTCTCTGTCTTTTGGATGAGACTGAAAACAAAGTTTCCATTGCACTGTAGGTGTCGGCATGTTAAAGAACCTTTGGGGCCTCCGTGGCCAAGTGGTTAGCGTGTTCGGGAAGATCCGTGTTCAAGCCGCGTAGCGCCACTCCATGGTTGGCCGTCCTTGTCTTTCGGATGAGACGGTCAAAACCGAGGTCCTGTGTCACAGTAGGTGTAGGCACGTTAAAGAACCCTCCCTGCTCTACGGCCAGCAGTGCCGAGCATTGCATTGAATTTGAAGCCCTTCACTGGCACACAGTGATGTCTCCATATGAGTGAAATATTCTTGAGTGGGATGTTAAACAACAATACAATACAATCACATTCTTTGGTTTCTAATATGAGTGAAATATTTATGATTGGAATTCTCAACAACGACAATCTAGGCAGCACTTGATGTTTGATTTGTTTCCCGAAAGTTTATCTCATTTCTATTGTATGTCAGTTTTATCTTCCTGCTCACTTAGTGTCCGGAAGAAAATTGACCAGGCAGGGACATTTTCTACAGTACGACAGGAAGTGGTCAGTGAATAAGTGCAGGAATAAAGGCACTCAGTCATCACTGTACAAAGCACCGTCATAATCTGCACTTTATCATAGCCATTGTATGTGCAGCTGTTACATGCAGAATTAGATCAGGGTTGCTGTGGCACAGAGGTTAATGTGGCTGCCTTCTGATTTTGAGGTCATGGGTCTGAATCCACCCTGTGCTGCTGTGGTATTTTTATGTCCTTCGGATGAGAGAGTAAAAACTGAGGTTCCCTGTCACAGCAGGTGTTGGCACATTAAAGATCCCTTTCTGCTCACGGTCATAAATGGCATACATGTACAGTGATGTTTCCGTATAAGTGAAAGATGTTTGAGTGCCACGTTAAAGTAGCTTTATAATTAGGCCAGCAACAACATTCAGAACTATTTCCAAATCAACTAACTGCACCGTTGTAATGAAAAAGAAACAGATAGTCAGAACTACATATAGATCATGTAACCCCACTTGGTAATGAAAAAGAACATTTTTTTCTTCAAGCAACTAAAACAGACGTATGTTTAATGTAACATTAAAGGAGAAGAAAGGAGGCTTGCATGGTTGCCATGTGCTCAATTATAACGAGATAATTCTGGTGCATTTGAAGATTCGCAAACATAACTCAGTACATGTGCAGCTCTAGCTCTACTAATTTAGTTCACCGAATAACGTAATGTACTTTATACAGGGTTATTTTTGCCCCCTGTTATTTTCGCCCTAATTCTCTTGAAAACAGTTTCGCCCTGTTTCAAATTCGCCCAGTCTTGTCATAAATCTATTTGATAAATTTACCATTTTGAATTCGCCCAGTTTTGAATTTGCCCACTGACAATGGGGGCAAAAGTGGCGAAAATAAAACGGGGGCGAAAATTTCCCTGTATATAGTATATTAAGGGAAGAAGTCTTTTTTTTTTCTTTTCCCTTTTTTTTTGTTATCTGCCACATTGGATCATCTTCCTGTCACATTGTGGCTACCAGTCTTCAATGGTGGTGGAGGGAACCCAAGAATAGACTGTAGACCTTCTGCAAGTAAACTGAGAATATTTCCCATATATAGTAATTGCTTATGGTTTCAGAAAGCTCTCACCCACTCTGACTAGAGGTTGCTGCAGTTTTAGTATTACTGTATAGAAGTGTCAGTTCCATATGACCTTACCTTTGTGACCTCAAACAAAAATGTTACAACTACAGCTAATTGGAATTGGTCTGTACTTCATACATTTCTACATTTTTTTTCCTCTTATCTCGTTATTATGTGCAAGAGAACACCCTCTCTGGAATTGCAGTTTTCATTTTTCTTCCGAGCAGTAATTTTGTTTGACTTAAATTAGTATTATCTTACCCTGACCCTGCACATCGGTAATCGATTACTGTTTGTTTCTTAATCAATACTATTTTTTTTACCTACGGTACTATATCCAGTTTGTGTCTCTGCCAATTGAAGTACATGTATCAGTAACATTATAATGTAGTAGACTTCTAAGCACAAGGCCTTTTCTGTGAAGTTCAAGGGATCGTACTCTCAAGGGATCTTAATACTTTGCACTCAAGGGATTCTATACCTAGGGAACCTCAGTCTGAAAGGATCACATCCAAACATCCAACTGTACATTGAGACTCATACTCAAGGAATCACATGGTCTGTTGTTTATTATACATGTACATTTTTCTCAGGGGAGGGGGCTTTCTCCGATGAATCACGCCTTCTACATGTAGGAAATAATGCTGGCACATTTTATTCATGGAAATATCACTGGCAATAGCTCACTTCCTTATCACATTCACCCCAAATACACATTTGGATTGGCCTAAATCATTGATCTTATTAATAGTCCATTGTCTTTCAGGGGGTTAATGATTGAGTTAACCCTCTAAACACCACGGACCATAATGGACTAGTCCAATACTATAGAACAGAGCATACCATTTTACTACATGGGGGCGGAGAGGGTTATAATTTGCCCTACATCCAGCTACCTGACTTACATTTAGAAGAGTGGGAGTGCTGTTCGGATCAAAAGCGATTTTTGTTAGTGCTGATAACTGTAATGATACACACTTCAGTATGTCATACTTTAATTTCTGCATCATTCCCTCGCTCACACAGGAAGGAAGCCATGCAGCTCAAGCACTGAGGAATAGGAAAGCACTTCAGTTTTCTCTCCATTTTAAAGATAAATAAGTATGCATTGATATGGTGACTGTGCATTGTTATAAACAGCCGAATCTTGGAAATTCTTAAGTCTTTCTCTCGAAGTTCTCAATTTCTCTTAGTAAAGCTACAGTGTACAGTCCTGATTTTTTTCATTAAGCAAATTAAGCCTCGATCTTTCCAATGTTGACATCAAATTTTTGTTATCTCTTCAATAAGTCTTGCAGTCCAAAGCTTAAAATACCTTTGAAATATCATGAAATCTTTTCAATTGAGAATAATTTTCTGCAGACATTGTAATTACTGCATATTTATTTAGTTATCAAGATGACGACAATGTTAAATTATTTAAGAATATTTACCCAAAATAAAGAGTGATGAGAACAGTGTCCGGAAAAGGGAGTGAATATGAGGGTTTGGGTCGATGGATTAGCATTCAGCAGTGAATGATTCTTGAGTGGGACTTTAAACAACAGTACAACCAACCAACTCATCTAAAAGACACAGAAAAAAAACAGCTCTCCGCCAACATTTGAAGGGCCTCTGTGGCCAAGTGGTTAGCGTGTTCGACTTCAAGCCGAGGGGTCCGGGGTTCGATTCCCGCAGCGCCACTCCGCGGTTGGCCGTCCCTGTCTTTTGGATGAGACAGTAACAACAACCAACACTTGATCCTCAACCCCTGTAGACATCGGAGCTCTGTATTATAGAGAGCCACAATGCGGCACACCAAGCAAATATGTAGGTTAAAACTGAGCCACCGACCAGTGCTTTTATTTTATATCAAATTCTATTACAAAGACAGCAATTCTTACATTTTTGTCCAAAATTGAAAGTTGCAATTTACTATTTGTAAAAACAGCATTGATGAGTAAGTTCTCGCTGCTTTTCCGCCTACATTCATTTACATGTATTGCCAATTAGATCATTTTACTTTGAACATTTAGTGACTTNNACATCTACCCTTTGATTGGTAGGTTAGTAACTTCCGTCTATTTTTAAGCTGTTTTTACCATTTTTCGAAAAGTTATTAAACTTGACACTAATTTTTACGTTGCAGTTATTATATCTAGATCAACATTGCGTATGTGACCTAACTGCTTCGTTTAAAGTCACAAACAACCTTCCTGAAAACAAAAATGTGTAATAAAACAGGATGGGTGAAACTTGTTCTTTAAAAAACAGTATCAAGATATGAATAATAACGGCTTTTTTTTTTATCACTCCCCTCTCCCTCAAATTGAATATGGGGATGGGGGGAGCACATGTATTGTAGATTTTGCTCTCTGTTTATTTGTAGCATCAATCTCGAATATAATTATTGGTCACGATTTTTGAAGTGGTGGGTGATTTCCCTTATCATACTCGGGGCTGACGAGTGGTTGACACGACATTTGACTTCTGATCCTGTGGTTATGGGTTCGAATCGGTAACAGGTGGTAGGCTGTGGATGTTCTTTAGATGAGAGAGTCAAAACAGAGGTCCCATATCATTGTAGGTGTTGGCACATTAAAGAACCCTTCCTGCTCAATGCTCATACGTGCAGAGCATACCTGTAGGTCAAATTTGTGGAACTTCACCGGCACTGGTGACATCACCATATTAGATGGAAGATTCTGAGCAAAGGCTGAATTTCTTGCCCTTCATCGTCATATGGTGAAATTTCCATTTACAGTTTAAGATTCTTGAGTAGGACTTTAAACAACAATACAAGGAACCAGAGTGGTTAGCGTGTTCGACTTCAAATCGAAGGGTCCAGGGTTCGATTCTGGCAGTGCCACTCTACGATTGACTGTCCCTGTCTTTCGGATGAGACAGTAAAAACCGAGGTCCCGTGTCACAGTAAGTGTTGGCACGTTAAAGAACCCTCTCTGCTCTACAGCCAGCAGTGCTGAGCATACCGGCACACGGTGACGTCTCCATATGAGTGAAATATTCTTGAGTGGGATTTTAACCTACAATACAATACAAGGAACCAACCTGTAAGTTCAGAAGTTCTGGAATGATAACCGCTCAGCTGTTAAGTGGCACAAATTAACACCTGGCAAGAAAGCAAGAAGTATATCTGAGGTGGCACAAATTAACAATTTACACCTTTTCGTCTTCACATTATGCCAACATCCCATGTGGTCAAGAAGAACTATGTGACAGTAAGGAAGTCTTGAGTAATTCTCATTTGTCTCATAGAGCAGAGGCCAAGCAAAAAGAAAATTAACCCTTTCAACACCATAGACAAAAATGGACTGGTCAAAATACACAATTGAACAGAGCATACCATTCTGATACATGGGGTCGAAAGGGTTAACTAGATCTTGGGCCACTTTTTCAAATCAAATGCTACAGGCAAGGTTTTTCTCTTTTTATTGTTGTTATGTTGTCATTTAACATCCCACTCAAGAATATTTCACTCATATGGAGACGTCACTGTGTGCCGGTGAAGGGCGACAAATTTTGCGCGCGAAAAAATGCTCGGCACTGCTGGCCGTAGAGCAGGGAGGGTTCTTTAACGTGTCAACACCTACTGTGACCCAGGACCTCCGTTTTTACTGTCTCATCTGAAAGACAGGGACGGTGACCACGGAGTGGCGCTGTGTGGATTCGAACCCCGGACCCTTCGATTCGAAGTCAAACACGCTAACTATTTGGCCACGGAGGCCGCTTCTCTTTTTTGTCATTCTGTCATATGGCAGCAAATCTTCAAATGATACACTATATATAATGCCATTTGCCTACACGTAATAAAGTTTGTTTTTCTTCGATAGTGGTTAAAAAATGGGATGGGGTGGGTAGAGTTATTGTCCAGCCATGAGGTGGGAGGGGGGAGTACATGTATGTGCAGCAGGACCAGAGAATGAATTTCTTTTTTTCAGTTTGAGGAAATTAACAATTAGTTTACATCTAACTTGGGCAAACACTCAATAAGGCCAATAGGTCCCACTCAAAAATTGTTGACCTACCATGGTATATAGAAGCATCACCAATAACTGTGAAGGGGGATAAATTTGGTCCAGTGCTCCCCATGATCTTAAAAAATCTCCTTCATGGACTTTTCTTAAAGGTTGGCTTATCAGTTAAACTATCAGAGGAGTAAAATGGTTCTTGTTGCCATCACAACCTGTATAAACAGCTCAGTGTTGTCATTTACATGAATTGGAGCCTGGGCCCTTGGCCCTCTGCCCTCAAGGCAAGCATTCTTAACCAGTGAGCCATCTTTGTGGTAAATCAGCTTTCTTTTAAATGTAGTACGTAACTGAATTGCAGGCCGATATTCCATAGTATTGATACATGTATACATATTGATCTCCCTGGCAGTGGTTTTCTGTGTACATGCACAAATAACATGCAATTGATCAGAGCTAGGATAAATAACTTGATTAAAAGAAAAGTGGGTGAAAAAAATGAATATTTATTTATCTTGTGTTGATAGAATTTAAATTCT
>JACSZP010019691.1:0-18238 GCA_016161895.1 Pinna nobilis
AATATATAACACGCCCGCATTCATAAACACAAACAATCATTATTTCTGTTTTATTCAATGTATCAATTAAATTTGAAAGTTTTTGCATTTTACGTGCACACTATTAAACGTTATCCCACTATTGTGTTGAATTTGGATAAGGGAGATGTCAATGTGCACTAGGGCTGTCGGTCAAACCTGCCAAGACGTCGGTGCAACAGCTGATTTGGCTTACACTTACGCGCGTGTAATATTTTGTCTTGTTTGACACTTACACATCTCCCTGAGTGTAACTTTTCACTTGATTGTACACTGTCTATTTCAGAGAACACCTTTGTTGTTATTTGGAAAACCCCTAGACATACCATGACTAAAATCCTTGTTCAATGAAATCCTAATCTTATTTCATACTTTGGTCATATTCTAGGAAAATGACAAGATTTACATGATACGCACATGTTCTGTCATTCGTTTGTCATTGTTCACACAACGAATTTACGTTTCTGATGTAACATTTGTTCAATATTGTAAATCTAGTCTTTTTCGCGAGGAATATATTTTCGTGTTCTTTTGCGTGAGCAAATGGGTACAAATTGTGCCCATCCTTGCTTACATCTTTTTATATTCATATGAAGCAACACCTATGCTGTCTCTACTCTCAACAGGAAAGAATAAGTTAGCATCCCGGTTCAGTTTTTACTCACAAGTACATCGACGACGTCCTATCAATAATCTAGTTTCACAACAATCTATGGCAGATGTATTCTGTTGATCTTACGATCAATGTGACTATAGAGTGCAGCACATTTGCTTCTTACTTCTTACGTGGGTAGCAGGAGTTGCTTTTTAGTTATAGTTGTATTTCTGTGTGTAGTTTTGTCTCCTTTTTGTTTTGGCCACGGTTTTGTCTATCGTCGACTTTTGAATTTGGAATGTCCCTTGGTATCTTCTATTTTACCCCTTTTAGACTTACTCTAATCGGTCAGGAAGCATGATGAACCTCAAACCTTCCTCCATGATTAGAATGACGATTTCAATTTTGATATCGCGGTTTTCCTGAGTGGCAATATCCCCACTTCTCATGCCTGGAGCGTTTTCATCTCTCAACTTATGCGTTACGCCAGGACATGTTCCTATTCATAGCTCAACTTATGCGTTATTTGGAGGGCTAGACACTTGTACTTCTCACACAGGGATACTTTGTTCATGAGTCTTATGTTCGACACGGGGAATTCGTTAAACAATACTGCCCCCCTTTCAAGGATAATGGATGATCTTCTTGGGCAGAGACATTTACAGTAACTACCTTTGCATTCAAATCAAAACCTTTTAACCGAAATCGACATTTTTGCTATGCTTCCAGTGGAATATTTGCGATGGGCGAGGCATGTGAACAGATGACGCTAAATCCCTCCAGACACCTGATCCCATCCCGTTAGGGATTTCCAGATGTTTTCCACGTAGAGGAACGTATCTTTTCTCAGCTTGTCATGTTTATAAGGACTTGTGTTTTCGAATTTCCCCTGGTACTTCAATGTATTTACATTTGTACTTATTAAATTATTTCAGACAAATTTGTATATATACAGATGCTTTGTATCCTAAGCTACCTTATCTATCGCATGTTTTGTTTATTATATTTGGATATTTCTTAGAATTCCGTTTCTCTTAATAAGTAAAACATTACAAAACATGCACTTCGGCCAATCCATTAAAACATCATCAGTCTTTCTAAAGGAAAATATGAAGATGTACTTTGCCATTGATTCTTTATACAAAATACCGATTGATTTCTTTGTGCTGATTTCTTAATGTCTCCTTGTGCGCAATCGGTGGAGAAACAATCAATCAAATTATAACCCGAATCCTTTAGCAATTTAGGGTTAACAATCATATCTTTGCGTTGAATATACACTTCTAGAGTATAAAAAGCTTTATGTATTCAAAGTAACGCGGGGCCTCAAGGCCTAGCGGTGAACGTGTTTGCATTCTGATCATGAGGTCGTGGGTTCGAATGCGAACCAAGCTGCGGTTGGCTATCCATGCTTTTCGGGCGAGAAAGTAAAAACTGAGGTCACGCATCACAGTAGAGTCGGCACGTTAAAGAACCTTCATTGTTTTACAGCTATAAGTGCCGAGCAGAGGCAAAATTTGTCGCTCTTCACCGGTCTGCGACGATGTCTGCATGCAAGTGATAAAATTTTGAGTGGGACGTTAAACAATGAAAACAAAGGAAAATGAGTCAGTGTTTGGTGATATACGATGTATACATATACATATACATGTATCTGGTATTGGTATTGTTGTTTAATGTCCCACTCAATAATATTTCACTCATATGGTCTCATGTATATGAAATATCAATTGATGTATTACCATATGAAGTATTCACATGAACAAGGGAATTAGAGACTTTGATAAAAACAACGCTTTCCACAACTGCCAGAGAGAGAGAGAGAGAGAGAGAGAGAGAGAGAGAGAGAGAGAGTCCATAGCCTTTTCTTGGTTTTTTTTGGACACTTTTTATCGTTCTCAATACACAAATTAGATCGAGCAAACGTCGTACTTTAAGATAATAGTGAGGGGAAAAATATTTTTGTCTGCACTTTAAGTTTTCAACAGGTGTAGCACCAGTGATGTCTACATGTTTGTAATTAATTTCTTCCAAAGGCGACAATATACAAAAAGTATAATGTTTTTAACCTACTAAACGTGCCAGGTGAATAAAATACTACTAAATTTGACACAGGAATGCCCCAATCCAGTGGAAAGCGTTTAAGAGCACATTCCACTAAAAACTAGTATTACATATAATAAATCAATATATACTTCAATAATTAATTTGATATGATACATTCTTGTGTGTTTTGCTTTGATTCGGGAACTCTAACAATACGAGGTCCTCTTCTTCAGAATGTTGAGAAAAATTCCGGAGCAGTCATATACAGTGACATATTAGATCATTTCATTTTCACAGTTTGACATTTTACTGAAGGGCCATTGACAAAAGTTGTGGCATGCTGACAATTGACACTGAATCTTTAACCTTTCCAGCTGTTTTTTTTATTTGTTTTTGTTTGTTTATTTTGTTATTTTGTTTGTTTTGTTATTTATTTATTTTTTGTTTTTTTATTTTGTTGTTGTTAATTTTTTTTTGGGGGGGGTGTTGTTTTTGTTGGCTTTCTGTTTGTTTGTTTGTTGGATTTTTGTTGTTATTTTTTGTTTCATTTTTTATATCCATTGTTTTATATAGGACTTTGAGTTTCGAACATCCCTTTCAAACTCCTTATTTTTACCTTAGAGAAATGCTGATATTTCGACAAAGTCATACCCCCCATAAATAGGAAGACTCCTTATTTTTACTGTAAAATTTTGATAATTTCTTTTGAATCAATCAACGCATGTCTCCCCATGAAAATCTCAATTTTTCCTATTTGTTCTTAGCACATTTGTAAAATTAAGAGATTCACCAATGAAAATCCCCCTTATACAATTTTTTCGAAGTTGGCAAGTCTGGCAGCGGCGTTCATCAGACGGTGATACTAAAGAATTCAAGAGCTTCAAAGTCAAGTACATGTACATATACAAAATACTTTGATCTCTCGACCCTTTGTACAATTATTCCTTACTAGACAATAAAATTTCTTTCTTACAAAACTCATTGGAATGCAAAAATGGTAATCGAAGAAATAAGGATATAGTGTTAGGTCATGAAAAGTCATAGCTGGCGAAGAAACGCTGTCATGCCTATATCAAGAGGACTGACGACTTCATTATATAGTATCAGTTTTACTTGCATGTACACCGACGACGCCCTGCCTTTACGCATTTCATCATTCACATGACTAAACGTATCCTATTGAAATCAATGCGACTTTAAAAGAGCTGCTGGTTGGTTGTACTGCAGTTTTATTGTTATACATCCACTTTAAGAATCCTTCAATGGCGACGTTACAATGTGTTGGTTAAATATAAATCTAGTCTATGCTTGGCACATATTGCCATCGAGAAGTGTGGGGTCTTTCACGAACCGACACCAATTATGATACAGGGCCTAAGTTTTGCCAGTTTCATCCGTTCCATCACAAAGAACTTACCGAGTCCGCAGCGCTGAATCGATCTAAGATCTCACGATCAACAGGCGAACATCCTAATCATAGAACCACGAGGGCTTATGACTTTAGAGAGAAGGAGGGCATATTAGTTTCTAGTTAAGAATTACTTTTATCAAGGGAGACTACCTATTTTTACTGTAAAATTTTGATAATTTCTTTTGAATCAACGCAATTTTTCGTGGTCAAAAGTCTCCCTCTTCCTTATCAAACATCCATTTTCTCCTGCCTTTGGTGGTTTTTTTTTTCTTACCTATGTTTGGGTATACTCCTCTTCTGGTCCCCGTTTCATCAAGCAGACTATCTTTCGGCCTTACTTAGTCCCGACTACGCGACTTAGTCCAAAAATTAGTCTGGCCTAGGATCCGTTTCATCAAGCAGCCTACGACTGGTACTAAATCAACGATGGACTAGTGATCGGACTAAATGTTCTATGGAGCTATTTNNTGGAGCTATTTTAGTCTTAGTCTTTTATTTAGTCCTACCATCTATCAGGGCTAGGACTGAGGTCTAACTTTAGTCTAGTCCTTCAGTTACGCTCTTTGATGAAACAGAATTTAGTTGGAATTTTACGCTAGTCTTAAAGTCAGTCCGGACTAAGCTTAGTCCAACACTTACGCTCTTTGATGAAACGGGGCCCTGAATGTTTTCTGGGGTTGGACACGACTCGCCAGTAAACTACTGAAATTTCGATACGTGATGGAAAGCTCGAAGTCGTCACAACGGACAATTTATGTTTTATAAACAATGTGAAATTAATCTCACAAAAATTTTATTAGATATTTATCTTGAGCACAAACACATAGGCCCACAATGACGCAATTCCGCCAATTACATAATCATAAAATTTGATATCGTCTTAAACACTTTTCACTCAAATAGTTTTTTATTGAAAAGTATGTCCATGCAGTATGCTAATAGAGTAAGCTAACTCATTACATCCGACAAGTTCTATCCCTTCTTTTTATAGACTACTGGACTTAGCCTTTTGACGTCCCCATATGAGTGAAATATTCTTGAGTGGGACGTTAAACAACAATACCATACCAACTTAGCCTCTTGATACTTGTTTTCCATTGTACACCATGTCTATGTATACAATTAAAGAATTTGCTATGTTATTTTCCTTTCAAAAAGTGTTGTCATCGCCATTGTTCACTTAAATCATACGTCACTTCCTGTGGGGTCTTACTGCACATACAATAGCGGTGACGTGAATTTACGATAACGCTACATGAGTACAAGTGAAGGTTAAGAGTCACGAATAATGATCGATCACATAATCCCTGTCAGATATATAAAACAAAGAGTTGGGTTAACAAGGGCCCTAGATATAACAGATTTTGTGCCTAGAAGCATCCCCTGTAGACTGCTCACACCCGCCATGAGTCCAATATCTTGATCAGTAACAGTAGTAATACGAAGTCAAAACCAGTGTATGAGACCGTCCTAACAACAAATAATATGTCTAAATGGCATGACCAAGCGCTTAAAGAATACATTACAGAAAGTGACAACTTCATTTTTCTCGTAAATATTTACTCTTTACAAAGAATCCTTGACATTTCCATTCTATGGCTGTATTACATTCGACATCAATCTATAATTGCCAGTCTTCTTAGCAAGATGATAAAACATTTGGTTGTCTACGTTGTCATTATAAGAAATATACTCGTGCCATGACATTACGGTATCAGTGCCAGTACACACTTTCGAAGACATAAATTAGTGCACAAAGGTGGGTCTACAACTCGTAAATTTCACAACACGACACTACACTAACATACTTTCTTGTACAAAAAGTGACTAAGTGTAAGGTAAATTTACTTGCTAATTATTCACTAATAATTATGAAACTTAAGTTCAAAGTTTTGATATTTCAGAGTGATAGAGAAATAGTTTGTTATGTTGGTTTATGAAAAGTCTGCAAAGTATTTCGTTTTTTTTTATATCTGCTCTTCAGAGTATACAGTCTGTATTAATAGCCAAGGGAATAAAATCACTGTAAATTTAGGTGAAGTGATCGAATACCCTACCGAGAATTTTGCTGGAATGGGAAAAGAAAGCAGAAATTTGTATTCTTTCTAAAGTTTTATTTACATTAGCCCCTATCATAGCTGCTCAGGAAACTATTTACAGCTGGGAAGGATAAACTTCTAACGTACTGTACACATATGCCAGAAATGGTGTAAATCAAATGTGGATTTAAAAAGAAAGTCTATAGACCATTTAGTAAAATTTGAAGTCACAAAACTTTACTAATTTAAACAGCATCAAAATGTATTCATGAATTTCAACACTTAACACGACCATCCATTTGAATACATTAAGTACTAGACCTTTTGACATCATAGACAGTTGCTTCATAAAAAATGGAAGTAGGAAATACTCATAGCTAGATATCAGTCATTCAAACAATGCCTTTGTTAAACACCACTCTCATTCTACTCATTGAATAGATGCTGGAATTCCTCTTTGATGACGTTTTAGTAGTCATTCGTGACTTGGTATTTTGACAATGTGGGAATTCCAATGGGGACGTGGAGTGTTGCTCTATTGACATCCCTTTCTTAGGAGACAGAGTTTCCTCAGAAGATTCTGCATGAGAAGGAATTATCTATTGTTGTTACCTTGAACTCGACATTTAACTATATTGACGACGTTTTATCTATGAACAAGAAATATTTTTAACTATATGTCGTTTCGATATATCCCATCGAACTCGAAATAAAAGACACTACAGAATTTCCACATCTGTGGCCCTTTTCACGAAGAATCTTACTATAAAAATCAATCGTAGTCGTAAGTTTATGAAAATTCATAATTGTTTATTTTACAAAGTATAAATGTAATTGAATAAATATAGTCACAATCTGATTTATATCATTTATGCAAATCAAATTTCATCACATTTGGTCAAATTTATCGTTAAATATTCCAAATTTGGACAATTGAAAAATTGCTAACTTACGATTACGAGTGATTTTGATCGTAAGATTTTTTGTGAAAAGTGCCACTGCTTCGTAATAAGATAATTTACTATACAAATATCAAAGGCACACTAACAACTCGCCTTTATGACAAATACTATAACTGCATCTTCTCTGTCGTCAACTTCTAATAACTAATTGTAGTAGCAATATCCCATCATCATCTGTATATGTTCTGTATGTCTCTCAACTGTTTCCATACTCAAGAGCCTCCACTGCGCATGATCTGGCGATCTAACAAACCCGTTTGAAATCAGCGTTTCGCAAAACCTATTATCTTTACAACACTCTAGTTACCGATGCAACCTGTAATGCGGTCTGCCGTAATTTATGCCTATAGTTTGTTAGTACTTCCCACACTGATTTTGACTACGCTCAAAATATAGGGCTTACTCATCCGAGACACCTGATCCCGCACTGGAATATCAAGGGATCCATATTTGCCAAAATCGTTATTTTGTATACCTTATAGGGGTTGTAAGATTGATTGTTGTTCGTTACCTTAACCGTTACCACCAAATGATCAGAAAATATATCTACCTATTCTTTGGCGAAAAATAAAAAATGAGTATTGTTCCGATTTCCCTGGCTGCGACATGAGGTGAAACAATAGTTATAGTTGTAAATGAGTTGTACAGTTATCCGCAAATACAAAATCCCGCCTATAATCAATTATTAGTTTCCGATTCCATGATCGTCTCAGAATTGATTGAACTTCTGGGCCGGGCACCGTGACTTTACTTAAGTGTGAAAATCTTCTCAAGTCCAGGTAATCCTGAATTATGATTAGTTCGAAACTAGATTGACGGACTTAAGTAAATTCTCAAGTTTAATGGTGCCCAGCCCTGGTCTTATGTTGCATTATTGTTAAACGTCCCGCTCAAGAATATATCACTCACATTGAGAGGTCACCGTGTGCCGGTGATGGGCAACAAATTTTGCCTATGCTCGGCAGTTATGACCGTAAAGCAGGGAGGATTCTTTAACGTGCCAACACGTACTGTGACACAGGACCTCGCTTTTTACTGTCTCATCCGAAAGACAGGGACGGCCAACCGCAGCATGGCGCTGCGCGGATTCGAACCCCGGACCCTTCNNTTTTTTTGTTCTGGTCATGATTTCGTCTACCATTGTTTTGATTTTTTTCATTTTTGATTGCCCCCTTGTTATCATCAACTGTCACTTTTTTTAAAAATTTGCAAATGACCAACAGACTTCACGCCCTTTGTGATTTACGTTTACAAAACTTTGAGATGTCCCTTTGATTTTTTCTTCATGTATTGACGAATACACAGGTAGCCAGTTTGACGAATAAATCAGTTACCTTAGATCTATGACTTGATATTATCATGGAGCTGTCGCATATTTATATATTTAGTCAAGTGTAACGCAACTCGGAAAACCTAGGTCTCGTGACACTGTGAACTCTATTATTTTTAAAAAATGGATGTCATACCTTGCATAAATTTGTCATCAACCAGAATAAATTAAGAAAAACGCATTCGTCTTACCATTGCATTTCTGGGAAGCATTCTCTTAAATGTCATTTTAATTCACATTTCGAAATTAAAGAAATCATATTTGCATTTTGTCACGTTTTAATAAACGCGACAATATGGAAACAAGGCTTAGAGGATTAATATTGCAGTCTGTTGAATTATGATATTTGAAACTGAATTTGAAAACCGATTTTATCTGTAAGACTAAGTTTGATAATATTTCAAAATGAATCAAGATAATAAGTATTACATCACTAACAGAATACACTAAATCTTATAGTGGAAGTGTAACACTAGAATACACTAAATATCATAGTGTAACTGTAACAATACAAAATCAATTTATTAATTGTTTTTATCAAATTGATATGTTTTATGTCTGTGTATGCATGAATGCAAGTAGGTAGCTAAGTGAGGCATGTGACTTTTGATGAATTGATACAACAAAATGTCAAGTTCAATGAAAAAGTCATGAATTATTCTAGATCTGATAAGTGAAAAGTAGTCACTATAAATGGCCAAGCTCCAGAAAATAATTCAGATTTCTTAAGAGGAAAACTTAATATTTTCTAGCGAGTTGCCCAATTCGGCCATTAAACTTACACAGCGGCACTTTCAAACGTTAATTAATGATTCCGTGTGTCACCAGTCGTTAGGTTAACTATTTTGTTCTCAGAGTAAATATTTAATGGATGCTGAACTCTTTGTTCGCGTACTCCTAGCTCTTTCAAAACCTCGATACAAAGATACTTAAAAGTCTAATATTGATAATACATTGTGCCTTATTCAATTTAATACCAATTTGGTACCTACCTACCCTTATCATGCATAAACATATATACTCAAAGTTTAATTGAAAATATAAAAACGTGTGTCTGCTTTAAAGTTTTTATGCGAATTGTTTTGTAGAGAGTCGAACACCTAAAACAGTTGTAAATGTATTTTGAAATGTTTTATTGGCTCTGTATTCATTTATTTATCTATTATTATCATTATTTTGTTTGTTTGTTTTTTGTCTTTGGTATGGGTAATTAGGGGTATTGCTACCCATATGTATACAATGTCACAGTAGAGCACGCATGTCTGTTAGTTTCTTGGGTGGCTTAATTGTAAGAGCGCTCGTCGCTGTTGATCATCGGTAGAGTGCTGGTATTCAGATCGTAAAGTTGATGAGTTCGAATCCCGGAGGGGGAAGACGACCTTTTCCTGGCTTTTGAATGAGACAACAACTAAGAAACCTCACGTCGGCATGTTCAAATAACCTCACTAATTCCCTCAAGTACCGAACATTTGCCAACTTATGAAGCAATTTACGGCAGTTGCCACCGTTCGTCTCGATCTGAAGACAAGATTCTTGGTGGAACGTTAAAACAAAGAACCATAGGCCTATAAGTCGTTGATAGGTCGAAGGCTACTCCAGGAAATTTTTACCTAAACTCACGTTTCCTTTTCCATATGAAAATATGCGAATGTGTTACCAAATTGTGTAAAACTTTAAAATTATCCATAGTTTATAAATAGCATTGGTATAAGCCAGTGAATAAGCCACAGAAATAAACAAGGATCCGGATATTGTTTGAGTAAAGAAGTTTTGAAATAGCAAGGCCATGCGGAGGTGACCAAAATCCGTTTTATAGGTTTGTGTCGTGACAAATTGTTCCAGTCTTTCACACGTCATTTTATATGTACGTGCAAACACAAACAGCTGTGTCCTATAATTAGGGAAAGGGTCATATGCAAATCAGAAGCATATTTTTTTTCTTTCTTAGAATGTTTTCAATTTGAAGTGATACGGAAAATAATTATTTTTCATGCCGGAATTTGGACCAATTCCAGTCAATGATAGAATTCTTATGACATATAGTGAGTATAGAGTATATCAAATTTCTCTTCACTTCCAATTCATCATTCATGCGAAATTATGAACTTCCTGCAGCAAATTTTGCAGAAAAGGAAATCAGTAGTTGTGATTTGTTAATACTTTTAGAAGAAAATGCAAATGTTTTACTTCAATATAAAAAATTATGTTGGGAGCATCGGTAATTCAAAATGCGTCGTTCAGAAAACAGTATATCCTGTTAATACTAGGACCACGTAGTGTCGTGTGCAATTCTATTGATACTATGGAAATCAGTGGAAATTAAGTCGATGACGTCATGATTTATTATTCGGACCAATGCCTTTATTTAGACCCTTGAATGCTATATTTTTCATCATTCATATCAACAAATGAGGTGGAACAGGAGTTCTTTTCACAGCAATAGCCGACATGCAGGAGAGTCTTGTTGTTGTTTGTGAGTATTTAAAACTTTGATAATTTTAGACGAAAAATTATTTAATTAACTAATGTGCAAATTTGCTTGCTATTTGTGTTATTTCCATTTATTTTGATATTTTCCATTTGAGAGATTTTATTGTAAAATATTCCTATATTTTTGTTCGTTCTGAGATATTTTATTGTAAAATTTTCCTTTATTTCCTCTGTTTTATTTATTTTTTTTATTGAATTCCAAACAAGTATTAACATAATACATCATGCATGAAATATGAATTTATTTTCAGACCTGAACTGAAAGGATAACTTTAGGAGAATTTATAATTAAAACACTTTTTATCTTAAATTAAGAGACGGCAAGTTTCCTGAAAGCTTCAACACATGTGTGACTTTACATATCAAGAGTTTTTACTTAGTTTTAAATAGGTTTGCAAATGAATGCCTTATTTACATATATCGTACAGACGTTTTGATGCTTCTTGATACATATACATATAATACGTCTATGACTGATATTACGAATCTTTCGAGTTCTGTCGTAGAATTAAGAATCTTTTTTTATTAAGTAAGTTCCTTTATGCTTTTCAACATATACATTTTTGGGATTTTAAGTCATGTCAAGCACTCCTTATAACCAACCAATCATAATTATTGTAGCACTTTTTAAAGATGTTGCGCAGAGCCTCTGCTGATTCGCATTCAGGGATAGAGTTCATACTCATTGTTTATTAGAGTTTATATTACTTTTTCTATTGTCATTGTTGAATTAACTTACTCTACTTATCTACTTTACTTTTACTTTACTGATTCTGTCGAAGATTTATTACACTTATTTCCTTCGAATTGACTTTGGTGTCTTTGGACTCGCAAAGATCTGATTGGTCAATAAGAGATGCGTACCCTTCTGTAAAGTTTAAACTTCATTTATTTTACAACGATTAACAAACAAGTTCAAATAACTTATATTAATGTCTCTCGTTGGCTCTGATGTCGGCGTGCGGGGGTTTTTGCTGTGGGAGGAAACCGGAGTACCCGGAGAAAAACGACGTGTCCGAGCTGGCGACCAACCATACCACCTCACATACTACCTATGCAGATCCGAGGATCGAACCCGGGTCGCATTGGTGAGAAACGAGTGCGCTAACCACTACGCTACTCGGACACCCTTCCCCTTCCGTAGAGCCTGGATTTACAGGAGTCCATCTTTGGACAGTATTTACCTTTTAATTTCCTGACCGATTGATACTTTGATACCTGTAACTCTTAAACATTAATCTTATAGAATAGTTTTGCAAGAATAAATTATGAATAACGGAATTCATAAATTTTTTTTTGAAATATATTTACAGTTTTGCTGTACTTTTCCGTACTGTTTGAGCAATCACTGCAGCTCAATGGGATAAACTTGTGTGGAGTAACTCCCCCTGACTTCCGAGTAAGATGCAGTCTGAATAATCCTTGCTCTCCACAGAATTTGCTGACATGCATAGGAGGAGTTTGCTGTGCAAAGAGCTTGTCTTGCTCCCAAGTCCTCAACCGTAAGTGTATCATATAATGCTTAGAAAATAAAGTGGTGCTAAGGACATGTTATGTGTCCATCTTTTAAATGGGCAGTAAAGACGTACCGCTTTCTGTGCCGATGACTAGGGCCTACAAATAATATGTCATGTTACACAGACAAGCCGTATTACCAGAGTCCTCAGATTTGCTTACTCTCAATGCGAAACCATTACTTAGAAGATAATATTGCGTTATTGAAATAATGCAAAAAGTACAGAAGAATTAGGTCACTTTAGCCGCAAATAGCACGCACGCACGTACATAAAACAAAGAAAGTTAAACAGATACCATGAACAGGTTGACAGTTATTCATTTGCATAAAGAAAAGCGCATATTTGTTTGTCATCAGAGTTACTCACTCAATCCTGAAATAATCAGCAAAATTAAAGAAATGTAGAATTGTTCTGTAGTATTTTCTGTTTTTAAAACTCGCTGAGATAGAAATATAAATAATAACACTGAGTTTTGTAGCCAGTATACAGGTGTATTATGTTTCGGGTTCTTGAACATGGCCACACACAACATCATATTACCTGTATGGCATTCTGCAGGCTATTAAACTGTCGTTCTGTGTTTTGCTGACAATTGCAAAATTAAATAAAGAGATGTACAACAAAGTGTCAGCGACAATGAAAAAATTTGAATATTCTGACTGACATTAACATGCATAATTAGTCAGATTCATAGAAAATTTATTTAACCTCTAATTGACATATTACATATCATTTAAATTTTGTAAAATTTCTATTAAGGAATAACTTAAGACTTTATGGCATACCTAAGGTGACGTGTCCAAGTAGATATTGGTATGTTAAATATTCTTATCTCCGGGGCGTGAGGCATTTGAAATCTTTCACCAGCAAGTTGACCAACAAAGCTCACCTTTCGTTCTTTCTCCTGGTATTTGGCGAACCAATAAATCTCAAAACTCGTACCAACGCCTGGCATTTGGCGAAACAACAAACTCTTAAATCGTGATTACTCCTGGTATTTGGCGAACCAAGAGAGTTCATAAAACGTGCTTACTCCTAACACGTTATGGAATTGCATTGTATTAATTAAATTTCAATGAAATTGAAAACTTTTAGTAAACAAAAATATTACGTAGACTGAAAGGATATTTTATGCTTATGTCTATTTCCTTGTAAAAATAACAGTAATTGTTTTTTTTTACAAATTAATCAAGCAGGAAAACATTGATGAATAAAGGATTTACTCAAAAAAGTAGAAATCAATATTGTATATGCCTTTAAATTATAAAGGAAAGAGAAGAAATTAAATTAAGAATGAAGAAATATACTATTGTTTTAATAGATTTAGTTCTAAAAGAAAGACACAGAATTAAACACAAGTCCTAAAGTCCCACGAGTTGTTTTCTTCAGAGGCATTACAAGGCATTAAAACATCACAAGTATTGCGATTCAACAAAATATATACACAACATTTGGAACAAAAACCATTAAACAGCACCCCACGTGCAACCCACGTATACTGAACACTGATATGCTGAAATTCCGTTTATTTGTTGTTTTTTTATTTTTTTTAAAGTGATAGCTGACGATACCAAGGGGACAATCAATATTTAGAAATCGAAAGACAGACAAAACCATGACCAAAAGAGAGAGAGAGAGAGAGAGAGAGAGAGAGAGAGAGAGAGGGAGAGAGAGAGAGAGAGAGAGAGAGAGAGAGAGGGGGGGAGAGAGAGTCAATAACACAAACAACAATAACACAAACAACAATCCACACAACAAGACGTCGTTTTTCATTCCCTGGCTTAATAATTCTATTACTTTTTTAACCCGGTTATTTGGAAAACACTATTCATTTGAAATAGAAATGCATCCCCCCTTTGGTTTTCAATATACCCGGGTTCGGCTATATGTACACAACAAATGACACAAACGTATTAAGTATTGTCCTTTCTGATTTATCTGATTTTACCCAAAAAAAAAATAGTCAACATGACTACAGTAGTCACGTTGTATACTGTAAATTCACTTTTATTAGCGAGAATGTTATTTTCGCGTAATTTTGCGTGAACACTTACTAGCGAAAATAAAGTTCTCGCTAAATATACTAACCTGACCTTAGCATGCATCATTAAACATAAGCTATTGGCTTAACATCCATACACGCGAAAATATAATGTCGCGGATAATTACATCAATTCTGATTCGCCAAAATAAAGTCCCGCGAAAATTTCCAGATTTACAGTATTTCATTTGGTAAAAATAGATATATCCGAAAGGATAGTAGCAAAAGACGTTAACTCGTCACTACTTATAAGGTACAAGATTGTACATGTAGTCAATCCTCATTGATCCGGACACCAATATGCTTTACCATCCGAACAGCAATTGCTTGGAACAGAATTTTCAAGTTTTATTAAGTCTGTAATGAGAGCTACGTTACAGTTACTATGGATACTTGAATTATCTAGAGACTTTGCTTGGGAGCAGGAGTGTGGTTATTCATGAGGCTTCACTGTACATGTATATATATATATATATAACAACTGAAACATAACGCATAAAGAAATACAAAGTTATATCGTATTTACAACTACAAAGATACAACAAAATATGTACACAACGCATGGCATAAATCACATGAAGATGCAACATAACTAATGAGATTCAACAAAACATATACACAAGGCTTTGTGCCAAACATATTAAACAGCATAAAATGTTAACATGTTACATATCACAGCTGATAAGGTACTAAAAATACATTAATAAACACAAGAGGATGTCACATCACAACAAATAAAAAAAATGGCAAAATGAATAAACAACACATGACAAAACGCATTAAGTAACACATGACGTTAAAACTACAATGTCATAAGATACAACAAAATACACGCACATTCTCAATACGTGATGCAAAACGCATAAAGTAGCACAAGGTGTGATCACATCACAACTTATATGATTTAACTAAGTATGTACACAACACGTGATACAAAACAAATTATGCAGCATAGTATATTATGTTACAGGCGCGGATCCAGCTTTTTTCATCAGGAGGGGTCCAAGAGGCTTGCGGAATGGGGCTACCGTAAGGCTCCTAGTGAGTCCACGGTAACGCACTGGTAGGCCAGAGGGCGCATTTGTGGGTCCAGCTTTTTTCATCGGAGGGGGTGGGGGGGGGAGACAAGGCGGGGGGGGCCGGGGCCTGGATTTCTACGTTTTTACCGGAAGTAGACAGTGGGAAATCATAACCAAAAAATTTGATGCATAATAATGAAAATAGTTGTGATCCTTTATTCTCGTTATTTTACCGAAATAAGATGATCAAAGAATTTGGCGAGCGAATTTTGGACAGTTTAAATTTCGATTTGTCTATCTTTCTATTAAATTTGTGATACAATTTAAAGTACAAAGAATGACTGGCGAGCGAAGCGAACCGAATTTTTTTTCTTTTTAATGATATCAAATATATGAAATAATTTGCTTAACATTTTTGACTTCGATTTGTCTTTTTTCTATTTTATTTGTGATACAATTTAAAGTGCAAAGAATGACTGGCGAGCGGAGCAAGCCGAAATTTTCAAATATTTTTTTAAGATATTGAATAAAATTTTACATTGTATTAAAGATATGAAATAAATTGCTTAACAAATTCAGCGAGTCAAGCGAGCCGGAAATTTTGGATAAATTTAACTTTGTTTTGTTTAACTTCCTATCTTACTTGTGATACAATTTAAAGTATAAAGAAATGACTGACTGGCGAGCGAAGCGAGCCGAAATTTTTTTCTATACATGTATATCATGTGAATGAGATTTGCCAGAGGTGGGGTCCATGACCATTGGACCCCACCTCTGACAAATCTCAGGGGGGTCCGGACCCCCCCTCTGTATCCGCGCATGTGTTATATATAGATATTATATTAAATATGACAACGAATAAGGTACAGGAATGCACATGCATTTACAGGACACGTGATACAAAACACATTAAACCGAACCAAGGGGTTTACACATTACAAGTGCTCTGACAACAAATTATATACAAAGCATGGTATAAAACGCAAAAAAGCAACACGAGAAGTTTTCTCATCACAACTAAAAGGGTACAACAATAATATATAAAAATGGAAAATACTTCGTTTGATCTGCTTTGATTTGTTGCTTTTTCTCTATCAACATAGCAGCATTTACTATAAATTTGCAACTGAAAATTTAGAGTTTGTCTTTGTATGGCGAAAATCATAGACAGTAGAACATTTATCGAATAATTATTTAATGGCTATAAGTTTCCGGCAAAATTGCTGTATACAAGAAAAGTCTCGCTCCCGTTTTATTTTCGCATTCTTCGTCAGTGTTATCAAAACTGGGTGAATTCTAAACGGTAATTTCATTAAAAAGAATTACTAGGAAACTGGGAATTCAAAACGGTGCGAACCTGTTTGAAAGTGCGTGAGGGCCAAAACAACAAAGGACGAAAATAACCATGTATACAGCATTTTATTATTATTTTGCAGCAGTTTTGAAAACCCTGTTTAATAGAAAGAAAGATTCATTCCTTTTTGGTTTACCTATTATTTCAGAATTAAGCAATAAATGTGAGGATGTGACCATTATTGGTGCAGGGATCGGTGGTACATTCTCAGGGTGGAGACTCAGGAATCACGGTCTGAGGATAGGTATATACGAGTATTCTGACAGAGTAGGAGGGCGGATGTTCACTAGACAATTCGCAGCTGCCCCGGACCTAAATGTCGACTTCGGGGCTATGAGGGTACTTCCAAGTTCCCATCGAAGAATGATGCTGGCAGCGGCAGACTTGGGGCTACCATTAGTAGATTTCCCAGAAGGCACTGGTATACCTGAGAGAACGCTCTACTACTTCCGTCAAAAACACTTAAGGTCTAGTGACCTTGGCGGGCCGTTCACACCATATAATCTAAGGAAGAAAGAGTATCTAAGTCCAGATCACTTAAAACAGTAAGCATAGCTTTTATAAAGATTTTTAGGATAAAAGATTTTAAATTTTTTAAATCTTTTTCAAAAGATAACACATTAGCCAGGGTGGAATTTTTCACGTGCACCATCATATGCGCATATCTATAGAGACAATATTAAATAATGCATACAAAATAACTATATGTCATCACCATCTTAGCAAAGACAGTGTTGTATATGAAATTGTATTCTAAATTTAATTTTGAAAAAGCCTTTGCAATAAGGTCAATGAAAAATAGTGGAATTGTTGCTCGGACAGCAATGAATGTCATTTAATCGGTGGTAAAAAGTTTTAAAAGATCGTAGGTCAAAAACGAAAAAAAAAATGTTGTGAATACATCAGAGAGTTGACATGTCAATAATTATCATTTAAATGAAATTGCACTTCATTCAACGAACAATAATTTATCCCAAGGGCTTTCAAAAGAATGAATAAATACAGTGGAATCTCGCCTTCAGACCACCTCACTTAGGAGACCACCTAATGTTTATCATTATTTTAGGCTATTTCAACCTCACTTAGGAGACCACCTCACTAATCAGACCAATTATAGCCAGTCATTTGGGTGGTCATAATTGTGAGGTTCCACTGTACTTAGGAGACCACCTCACTAATCAGACCAATTATAGCCAGTCGCTTGGGTGGTCATAATTGTGAGGTTCCACTGTACTTAGGAGACCACCTCACTAACCAGACCAATTTTAGCCAGTCACTTGGTGGTCTTAATAGTGAGGTTCCACTGTACTTAGGAGACCACCTCACTAATCAGACCAGTTTTAGCCAGTCACTTGGGTGGTCTTAATAGTGAGGTTCCTCTGTACTTAGGAGACCACCTCACTAATCAGACCAGTT
>JACSZP010019692.1:0-10855 GCA_016161895.1 Pinna nobilis
AAAAGCACTCGTAGACTTACGAGTAATATTTGTCGTAAGTTTTCTCGTAAGATTTTTTGTGAAAAACATAAAAATCGTAAGATTCTCGTAAGATAGATTTTTATCGTAAGATTTTTTGTGAAAAGGGCTACTGATCCCACCTCTGGCGTGTCCAGGGGTCCGTGTTTGCCCAACTCACTGTCCGTTACCTTGACCTTTTCATTAACCCATTGGTAAAGACCACTAAACTTCTCCCATTTACTCTACTCCCATTTCATCTATGACTTGTTTTTTATGTTGTTTGTTATCTGATCCAGATGACATAGAAACAGATAACTTGAACTCACGATTACTTCGCCCACACAACCATTATCAACCAGCAAGTGCATTTTTAATAATTTTAAAACACCGGTAAGTAAATAACTACGGGACATTTTCTTTTTACGTCATTTTATATTTGCAAAAATAAGTTCACATCAGAACACTAATATGAAAGTCTATAAGTTCACCTACGGTAGTTGAAGTATATCTAGTATTCAGTTCTGCGATATACGGGTAGTTCTCGTTAGTTATGAAGTGTTAGTATTATGTTAAATACGTATATTAACTGTTGTCCAATAATAACTTTGACATTCAAATGAAAGATAAATAATCGAGATAAAATATCGGAACAGGTCAGTCAGTCTAGCTAAATATCGACTTATATACCTGCTTAACATTTGTTCAAATAAAAACGAAAACAAATTCATGTTTTTTCAATTAGTTCATTTGTGATTTGTTTTATTAGTTTCGGTCTAGCCTTATTGTTCAACAGAAAAGGATTGAAAATCGATTGATCTCCATTAGCATTTTTTAGTTACTGATAGTATATTGTTTTGACTAATGGTGATACTAATTCAGTGTTCAATGGATTGATTTTCTTTTCTTTTTGAATAGAGTTCATTATATCAATTGTACACTGACGTCTAGGATATAACATAAATAGAGTTACGCCGAGGCAATAAAATAGGATGCTTTCATATCGCGACCTACTTTTAGTTGTTTGTTTTTTAAAGCAAATAAATGCTGAAATGAAAATGGACCGATGGGTTTCGGAACCCGTAGTCCTATAGTATGTATTTCGGAATTATATTGGTCTGAACATGAAAATCACTTTATGATATACACATTGTGGGAGCATGTGCCCTGAACGGAATCTGGTCCCCCATTAGCGTACTACACCCGTCTCAAATGCTTCATGGAAACCTCTCGACTTCAGTAAAATGCAAAGTGTTACACTGTAGAAGTGATGATTTCAAAGACTTCTATAAAAATGTTTATAACACTTAAAACTAAATTTAAAATCATCACAATGTTATTAATGAAGATGAAACTATGCGCATAAAGTTCCACACTCCCTCTGGATAACACTGCAGAGAGACGCCAGATAACGTAGATTCGGGATAGATTGACCTGAAAAGAGACCCGGAGTGAAAATAAATCTTTTCATTTTGATTCCGAGTTAAAAACAATTGTCGATAATTACCGAATAGTAAACGATTATTTATAACAGATTGATAGCAAAATTTGATAACGCTAAACTGTTTTCGCCAGATCACGACCTAATTATTCTAATTTTGAAATTACTTAGATGAAATTGATTTCAAGTTTTATCATTTAATCATTGGAATACGTGTATTACATGTACAAAACAAATGCATCGAGAACTTGCCGCGATATTATATTACTCAATTAGCCGATTGTTTGAAAAATTAAGGTGTCAATGCTAATATATTGGCACATTAATGGTATTTTGATGGTAAAAAACAATTCAATAGTGAGATTGAATAGTTTGTTATAAACAAGTCTGAATCCAGAAAATATCTTATTTGCGATTCAGCAATATTAACTTAGAGATATAGTTTGTACATAGAAATACAAGAAACACGGCACCAAGTTATTATTTGTCCGGCAATACACAAGACCATTAAATATTGGACAAATACAAAGTGATAACTGTGAGATCGATCGGTTGCCATGAACGATGAAGCAATCAAATTCAAAAGACTGCTTTTTACTCAAGATATGTTTAAGGGAATATAGGAACCTACAAAGGAATCAAGATTTTGAAAGCTATCACACAGATACAGATAAAAATATACGGTTGGAAAAAGGAGGAAATAGAAGATACCAAGGGGCATTCAAAATTCAATAAATCGACGACAGATAACACCGTGGCCAAAACAAAAACAGGAGACAACACTACAAACAGTAATACATACAGGTACACTTATAACTAAAAATAGAGTAACACGAACTCCATTAAATCCTGGGGTGAGTTCAGGTGCTCCGGAAAAAAATCATAAAGGCAAATACATTTGACGGGTCTTTCATCTGTAGAGAAGAGCAAACGAAGTGGAACCTAGCTATGTCCACACTAGGTAAGATTGTTCAGTTTGACACATGATCTTCATAGTGAGGTCATTATAGCATTTGCTAGAAGAATTATGATAAAGAAAATAAATCCCTCTGATCATTTACTTCAGGTGCTCTCCTCACTATGGTGGCCTTTAGCCGTGGTTCAACTACATGTTAGGTAGCATGCATGCAAAACTACTTTTGCCAACTTTAATTCGAAAGGCAATGTTTTTTTGCAAGCAAACGATTACAATTTACAAATATGTGGCTCCATACATAAACCGTATAACCCACTTTGCCATCAAAAGTGAGATTCTGTTATTAGATAATCCGTCACTACAATCTACATCATTTCTAGAATTATGGTTCATATAATCTGAATGACTATGAAATACAGGTGATATCAGATCCTCGTGACGTTATAAAACATTACTATCCTAATATTTAAACCTCATTTTCTCTGTTTTATATAAATGTGTGTTGTCAGCTTCATGCATAGGGCAACAGAAATTACCTTCGGAAAAAGATACTGTATGATGATAGATTGGACTAAATAAATGGTCGATGTATGAATTAGCTTTCTACTGAGTTCATAAACCACTTAGACAACAAATCATCTGAAGGAGATGAACATACATTGTATTTGAGATGTCACATTTACCTATATTATAATACAGATATCGATGAAATAATATTATTGATATACGGATATTGAAAATATTGTTATAATCATTATGTGGATGGCGACTGCTTTGCATTGTCACAATGTGGATATCGAATTCAATCCACCCTGGTTTAAGAGACTGTTCAAGGGTAAATACAAAAGAAATCACATATGGCAGATTGTCTCTTAATCTAGGCGATCTGTACACATTTAGGCCACATTAATCAGGTAGTCCTATAATTCAACGGGTCACTATGGCAGGTTAGACTGGACTTCATTTTGTTTTAATGAGGATATTGATAACTTAATTGATGTCATGCTTATATGGATATCAATAACTTTATATATCAATCACACTACAAATTCATTATCGGTTCTTTGTTTACTTTCTTCCGTTCTCGTCAAACACTGTCACGAGTGATGAAAGCCATTGTTGTCAATTTCTCCCTGAAGATTTCCTTGTTGTCATGGACTCTAATACTTACTGCAATCATTAATTGTGTGAGTTAAATTTCCGAATTTGTGTTTGCACTACTTCAGAGCATCTATATAAATATTTAAATGTCAATTGAAGCGTCACATTTCCAGTGTTTAGCTAATGCTGAGTGCTCCCACTATCATTAATTAATATACGTTTCTCCGAGTCTGGTTAGGTTTTAACTAATGCACGGTTAGGATAATTCCTACTCTAACTGGGAACTACTGCAAGGTTAATGGACATGAGGTTTTTCGGCAGTATGCAAGGTAAACAATTTTTGTTGTTGAATTTTTTGCTTTAAAACTGATGGATGTAATATATATATACATGTACTTCTTCAATTATATTCTAGCAAAAATAACCCTCATCAGAGTCTGCTTTTCTACTTCCAAAATCATATACATATACTAGTACATTGTACGAGGGGCATGGATAGTGTTTAACCATTATTTTTTGTTTTATCTATACTTTTAGGGGATTTGGATGGCTTTTTTGTTGGGGGTATAAAGTTTGTATTTTACCTTATTCTTGGTCTGGCAATCATTTATTTTTGTTAAAATAATTCACTGGTAAATAATTGGAATTTTCATTTGGGCATTTTATTTTATATTTGACCGCCGCAATAGCCCAGGAGTTAAACTATTCGCCTTATCCAAAAGGCCCGGGTTTTTATCCTGGGTTCATGAACTGAAGTCGTTAAAACAGATAGCAACTTTATTGTATTACAAACGAGTATTGTGGGTATTTCTATTGGATCTTTGGTGCCCAATGTAGCTACATGTACCATCATAAGATCCTTCTCTACTGAATAACCAAAAGTAGTGAGAGGAGAACGTGATACCCGTAGCTGACATTTAATGTCTAAAAAAACAAATACATTCAAACGAAACTATTTTGAATCACCATATATGTTTGTCCATTTGTTTGTCTGCATGTTTGTAGGAGTAATCTTGTTACTGGTGGTTTTAACTTTGCTCCGTGTGGGTTTTTATACCGTTTCGGATCACTCTAATATCAATTATTATACATTGTTCCTGACGTCACGAAATATTATGAGTTATTAACTTCAAAGTCATACTACATTTGTATATAACACGACAAATGTAAATTTGTGAAAATAAAGACCAGGTACATTTCCCAGATTAGCACTCTTAGTATTTGAAGATATTTCTTATCACGATAAAACGATACTTGATTTTTAATCTTTGATGGTTACATTTATTAACAAAAGTAGAATATTATTACACAATAAGCTGGTATCATTGAAGTGACAATTTAAATGTTACTTCTATTTTGAAAACTAGATTTCGTTTTAAATATTTATTTTGACAATCAAAATTTTTATACAGAATTCTTTGTTTCTGTAACATTTTCATGACTCTTCCCCAAGACTTTTAAAGCAATTCGTGATTATACATTTTTTAAACTTTTAAAAAACATATTATTAATTTACAATATTAAACAAAAACTTAGTGCCGTGTTAATGAAAAGGGTTAGCTGAGTCGCACTACAGAACGACAATGACCGAGTCTCTTTAATTTTCAGCTCTGAGTAATGAATAATTAATTGATAATAAATTACTAAATCGCAGCTGCAGGGCATCGTTCGATAAGTCAATTTATGGGAATACTCAAGACCACATTAGAATTTGACTAAAATCCGTTACCAACTTGTCAGATTCTTTAAGACTTGAATGTCCGAGTATCCCTCTGTATTACTTCAACATTATATGTATTTTTACTGCCTACTTGTCATACATATAATCTCATTATTTTATATACTGTCTGTAGATAAATCCTGAATCTTACGATGCAGAAAATATCATATAGAAGACACTATTATGCATTGAAGAATGGTGATTTAATCTTAAAAAGTCAGTATTCCAATCTGCTTGAACCTAACGTAAGAGACCATCTTATGAACCACGCCAAATTTTTCACCCCCACGGTATTGACAAAAAAAAACCCCGCTGGAAATGGGTGATAAAATAACTGATGGGCATTTGTCTTTTTGGCGAGGTCAATAACAAAAAGCATGTTTCATAATTACATGTACTTCTTTATCTTATTTTGTGTTATTTTCAAGTTAAGTGTTTGCCAGACGAGGTTCCAGTATATCTATAGGCCATACACGCCAGATTGGTTGGTTGTATTGTTTTTTAACGTCCCACTCAAGAATCTTTCACTTACATGGAGACGTCAACGTGTGTCGGTGAAAGGCGACAAATTTTGCCTTTATTCGGCACTTACGGACGTAGAGCAGGGAGGATTCTTTAACGTGCCAACACTTACTGTGACACAGGACCTCGGGTTTTACTGTCTCATCCGAAAGACAGGGACAGCCTACCGCGACGTGGTCGAACCCCGGACCTCACGTTCCGAACTCGAAAACCGCTAGCTACCAGGCCAAGGCAGCCCCACTTTTGGAAAGTAAAGTGAAATATTGATGTTAGGTTTCTCTAACGAATATATTCAAATTAGCCTAGCTATTGTCAGAGGATGCCTTCTTGAAACTACAAAGGTGTAAAACAGAGTGGAACATGATTTCGTTCAGCAGGACGTTGTGTTCTAAATGAAATGATTTCAAGGCGTTGTTTCAATGTAAGAAACTTTAGTTTAGAGAGGCCCTCTTTTATTGATTTTCCTACATCTGATAAACAATAATGATTGGTGTTGTTGCTGTCCCATTTTTTCACTCATATAGCGACTTTACCAAATTTCAATGAAGGGTTTCATCTGTTGGCCTCTAAATCTATTGAAAAAAGGGACCTTTCATTAGTCGATATCTACCTGGAATTTGATTTGTTGTCCAGACAAATACGACTCTAAACACGTGATATTGTCATCAGTAGTTGTCAATCTTCTGTACTTACCGCACTCTCTATAGATGCTATCATATGTTTGAAAGCATCGAACAATGAACTGTTAAGGTTTATGTAAATAGCTTTTTTGTACGTACTATTTTGTTAATGAATATATTGTTTGATTGCTTGAAAACCAAATATCATGCCAAATAAGTAGATATCGAAAGTTGAACGCCGCCTTAGGGTCATGTCATTTGGGAAAAGTTTCATTACTAAACTGATAAAATTAAATTACATTTGTACACAAAAATATCCGAAAATCTAAGTCCTAAAAGATTAGTTGGGAATGGTAATGATATCAACGTGGAAAACAAAAACAAATCCTGAATGACATGAGACCAGGTATCCGGAAGGAGCCAGCATCCACTATTTGCATACCAAACCTGTTGTAAATGTTCCACGGAAACGTACGAGTTAATTAAAATATCGATGTCGGTTGAAAATTTCGCGTGTTCTTGATCAGATCAGCAAAAGAAAGTCACTGTGAATCATGAATATTCTGCATTAAAAATTGCGTCTTATTTCACAAACCTCCTTTTAAGTAAAAATGGTTTAATTTTCTCATTTTCTCTTCTTTTTGGTAGTTTCCAAATGAGACTTGATTCATCTGGATAGAAGGATTAAGCAAACATGACGAAAACTAAAGAACCCTCCATTAAAGACATCTGGAGCGATTACTTAGGAGAGTCCAGTTTTCACGGTGTTAATAAGTCAGGCGAAAAAATCAGCTATAGATTAAGACGGTAAATATTTTGTTGGCCATTTTGAATCACTGTATGTGCTTTAAATTGAACTTATCTGTTTTGAAGCATTTATTTATCATTTACATCTCTACTGTGCAATATACTACATTGCCAGGAAAAAATATATTTCAAGTTTAAGTGTCATTTAGCAGTGTTTTAATTTTTCTCGATATTGTCTATTATTTTGATGAAGAAAATGATGATGATGATGTGATGATGATGATATATAATATCATCATCTTCATAATCGTCGTCGTCGTTGCCATTATCATCATCTGATCCCCATTGTGATCATCGTTATCATCATTCTTATTATCATATTCAATAAGAATTATATTATCTTTCTCAACATTATCATTTTTATCATCATCATCATTTTATTCATTATAAATTTCAAATATTACCGATATAATGATTTCAATATCATCACCAACATCGTCTACAACATCATCATAATTACCATTATAATCATCATAATAAGAGCAATACTAATTGGAGATGTGCAAAAGAAGAGAAATGTATGGGCGGCGTGTTATTATGATATATAAAACATTTAATCCGTGATGATGATAGGGGTATAAGTAATGAAAATGAGAATAATGAAAACGGAATAATGACAATGGAATGATAAGTATAGAATAAGGATAATTATATCATTCATGATGAAAACCAGTATGAGAATATATTTCTTTTTCTTTGGATGCCTCCAATGACTTTCGTTTTTCTAATGAAAATTATCAACCACATGAAGTGTCCCTCCCATAGATAATTATACAAAAGCCCATTCTCTTGCATAGGTTTGGTTTTTTATCCATTTAATTTTTCGATGGCAAAACCATTTATAGACTGTTCCATTTTACATTTATAGAATTTTTTTTCACAGAAGAAGTGTAATATTTAGCTAACAAATTACATTTATCGATTTTTACTTGAAGCTGACATTGATTAATGTGTATTATGCGATGGCACTGTGATAAGCGTATTGACACTACTTTTTATGCTCTCAACACTTGCCTGTTTGATAGTACCGCGTCACTTTTATTTCTTTTGAATTGTGGATCACTTTTTGCATTATCGATCAGCCCTAAAAACAAACGTGTTCAAATGGAATACCTAGGCAAATTATATTATAAAATTGTTTTCTTTATCTTTAATTGGTTTTGTAATTTGATCGCTATCGCAGCAATCGAACATGTCTTATTACACAGATTTGATTGTGGATAATTTCCAAAAATGATTCTACAATTATTTCACTTAAGTTAATCATCTGTCTAAACTACAACGCACATTATTACATACATGCAAAAGAAAAGTTAGCCTGTAACATTTTATATTTTCCAAATCCAAATCGATAGCCAGAATGTCTAAAGCCATCGCAATGGCTCATTTTACATTTTTAAATTTATTACTCGTCCAAGGAACGCCAACATAACAGAGACTAATGATATTTCTTAAAGCAATTTTAAAGCATTAGCGAAATAAACCACTTATTTTCATCAAGGACCCAGTTGCACAATGCATTGTAAAATTGACTTGTAGTAAGCCACTAATTACATGTTGGAATTTTAGCATGTAGTTAGCTAACCATGTGGTTTAGTGCAGAATTGCTTTGTTAAAAGGATGAAGTAGAAGATATCAAGGGGAATGCAAAATTCAACAAATCATTGACAGAAAATAACATGGTCAAAACAAAAAAGAAAAACAACTGTTAGTTTACTTCGAGTTAATCCATTAACACAATTTTTAGAGGAACCATAAGTTCAAAGTTAAATCTAACAATGTATAAAATTTGTGTGCAACTTGGTCCTGAATGTACTTTATACGTGTTGCATTTGTTAAGGTAAGTAATATGATTATGTCATAATGGTACTTGATTTCCAGTTTTTCCATTTTCAATTGTTTCTATTTTACAAGAATTGAAAGCGTAAAAAACGTTAATTAGACATCATGCCTACAGTATTAAAAAGCACTCCATCAGCTTCCTTATTTTATATTACCGTCTTTGTTAATTAGACATCATGCCTACGGTAGTAAAAGCACTCCATCAGATTCCTTATTTGATGTAGCCTTCTTTGTTTATTAGACATCATGCCTACAGTATTAAAAAAAGCACTGCATCAGCTTCCTTATTTAAGGTAACCGTCTTGTTTGCCTGTTTTGCACATTTTTTGCATTCGCGTAAGTGTTTGAAAAGACTAAGCCAACTTTTTAAAAAAAAATGCCGAAACTGAGACGGAAATATGAAATTGGATATTTTGTGCAAAATGCTGCTGATAGAATTACATATGGAATGCAATGTCAAATATGTTTTAAGAGGCCGTCCAAGGGAAAGAGCAAAAAGTGTCACATATGACAAGTGGTCTCTTAATTCAGATGATTAATAGGAGAAAGTCGTTTTGAAAACCATGAATTTATGTCGCATTAAACAGTGGGTCGCTATGGCAGGCTAGACTGTATGAAGACTGGTATATTTGAAGATACCGGGGTTTATTCGAAATTCAAAAAATCAAGAAACGGACAACACCATGGCCAAAGCAAGAAGATTATTTCATAAATAGAACTCGCAGTACATCACATCTTATCATTTTACAAAATTAAATCAAATCAATTAAATGGTGATTTTTTATCTTATGTTAACTACTAGACGGTATGATTGGTTTTCGGTTTGAGTCTTCAGATTATTTGACTCTGGGTCATTTTAGTTCCAATTGATGAGGGCAAATAAATGACTTCATTATTCAACAATGTTCTCCAATACTCTAACATACATTGTACTTTATCCATTCGATCAGAATTTTCCGCATGTTTTAAATTACGTATTTATTGCTTGCAAACTGACATAATTCGGATAATTCAGACAATTCTTTTTGCGCTTTTATTGAACAGGGTCAATATTTATTAATGATTCATCATTTAATTCCTGACGTAACATATTGTACTTCATCAATAAGTACTCAAAAACCTAAAAATCACAGATACCAGGCTGTCAGTTTCCAGAAAAGTCAGGAGACTACAAATTTAAAGCGAAGATTTCTTGCAAATTTGATGAATATTTGAAAAACGAGGACCCCTGACAATTCAGTGGTGTGATCAGATGCCATGGAGGAGTAAGCTTCCCCTACTGAACGGTCAGAGTCCACAGTCAAATTCAGACGAAATGATTGAGAAACGATATCTCGTCAAAACCAATAGAATCGAATTGCATCAATAGATCCTTATTCCTCCTAGGCACTTGATTTCACCTATGGATCTTAACAACACCTCTGTGTTTTCTAATATTAATCTATTATCATGACTTATTACATACATTTGTATTCACCTAATTTTGAAAGCGAAGATTTCTTGCAACAACAGAACTTTTATTCTTTTGAATTATACATGTACTTACATGGTAATACTATCAAACTGAAATGCAGTGGAGACAGGTATTAAACAAAACATTTAATAGCTTTTTCATATCTCTTCAGGTGGATATGGACACTGGCACTATTAGGTTGCGCAAGTTACGTAATATTTTTACTTGTCCATGAAATCAATACTTATATCAAGTATCCATATCTGAGCCTATACAAAATCGAGAATGTTGACTCCATAGAATTTCCAACCGTTACAATATGCAATATTAGTCCACAAAACAGGTCCACTTTGGACACAAGTGAACAGAACAGGTACTTTTCACTGTCGACCAGCTTTTGGCAATTTGCCTACACACTGGACCCTATTAATTGGAC
>JACSZP010019694.1:2627-17471 GCA_016161895.1 Pinna nobilis
AGCTATCAACACAACAAGACTTGTAAAACCGAAAAATAAACTAATACGAACCCCCTTCCAAAAACCAGGGGTGGGTTCAGGTGCTCCGGAAGGGTAAGCAACTTCTGCTCCGCGCGCGGCATCCGCCGTGTTACAAGTTTTCGTATACAAGAATATCACAATCGGTGATGGTCATAAACGAGAAAAGGGGAGGTCGGGATTAGGTATGCGACAAGGGGGACATAACTCTCATATGTTATTTACAGATTTACCATATTAATCAACCAGGTATAGATCATATACAGAAATGTTCACTGTGTTCAAAAATGGAGCACACTTGTTCCACGAGAAATTCTGAATAACAGAATGCTGTAGTCTTCTTCCCTGAGCAATGTGGGCCACGCCATTCTGTAACATTGGACAACGGATGGAAAAAATTAATGTTCCACGTGATAACCAATAACGTTTATAAATTAGAGTTGGTCTATAACGAGTCGGCTTAAAGCGAATATAACGAATGGGAATAAAATACCTGAAAATACAAAATTACTACCCATCTATACATTGCAGTAATGAATTTACCGTTTTGGATTCTCCCAGTGTTGAATTCGCCCAGTGACGATGAGAGCGAGAGGAGCGAAGGTAAAACATGAGCGAAAATTTCCTTGTATACAGCTTGCGAAATTAAAGTATCGTTAATAAAAACGGATTATCAGCAGGTCACAACATCGTCAGTTGATATACATCTGTACGCTCGTATACCGATTTGTCTAGTCTCATTATATATATAATTAAATTAATGTAGAATATATAAAATAAACCCTACTTACAAATTAAACTCAAAACTTAATATAAAAGACACCAAACGATTTATTATCTGGCCCTATAGTGTTGAGAAATGTTCATTTTTTAGCAATGCCCACAACACCATCAATGTGAAAATCGTAAAGTCGTTCATTAAACAACATATTGAATAACTATTTTTGATCATATTTAACCTATGAGAGAAATTGTTCTGATATAAATTATAAATGAAACATATATTTGTCAGCATAATTGATATTATTTTTACTGAAAAAAATTGCGTCGTAGAAGCATTTTCTCCTTGTGTTTAATTGAACGGTAATTTAAGAAATATTAATGAGTTGATATACACAAAGGTGAATGGATTCATTAAATAAAAGTAAAATTAAATAAACCATTTTTCAGTCTATACTATGATTTCCAATATCTCTTTCATCAATGCTACAATGTTATCTTTATCACTCTTCAGTCAGTATGGCAACATTTCAAGTCACGTACTTTGTCCATCTAAAGTATACAGTTTACTGACAAGATTGCTGTATTACAATATATAGACCATGTCGCTTAGGAGATCGTCAAAATCGCACCAATAAATATCATACAAATTCAGTCTATCTAACACCCGTTAAGACAACTTCCAGGTCACTTAAAATATCACCTCATTAATCGGACCACTTTTATCCAGTCACTTGTGTGGTTTTGATAGAGACTTTTTACTGTAGCCCTTAAATTCAATGGATCGGTTAGCTCTAAAATTTAATCCTTTTATCATTCTTTAGTCTGTATAAAAATATTACATTCCAAATCTAATATCCTAAAAATTATATGTTTCTCTGTAGTCTATATGACCATATATCACGTACATTTAGCGTTCTTATAATTATGTATTAATTGTTCTTTACTCAATGTTGCAGTACTTCAAGTAAAATCGAAAAAGTACGTAGGGATATAAAAAAAATCCGAGTCCTAAATATATGACAAGTCTAGAATAAGGACGCTCTCGTCTCAACGTGGAAAACAAATGCAAATCCTGAACGGGATGGGACCAGGTGTCAGGATGAATGATTTTTCACTTTATCTAGTTAATATCTTTGTAATGTCTCAGTCATTTGACAATAATTCAGTCTATTTCGCCTGTCTATATATGCTAAAACTTCACGTCGCTTACATTACAACGATTCAGTTTTGATTATGAGTCTGTATGCCATTACTTCACGTATTGTCACGGTCACCTCCATTTCATTTTCTTGTTTTTATTTCAATATTTTGTCTAGCTATCCTACAGACAATTTTGCAATTGTACTTCATGTTGATTTCAACATTTTACTACCAAATTTTGATATTCTTCAGTCTTCAGCTTACCAATCTTCAGAGCGGCCGCTATGGCTTAGCAATACGGCGCTTTTGAGATACTCTCCCTTTGAAAAACTCTTCAGTGTGGAAACACGATTAGCTTGCGAAGTGAACATGAAGGTGGGACTATTCTCGTTAGAAAACAACGCACATACCTGTATGTCAGTATTGTTATCAGGATATACCTCATTTAGATACTATCAAAATAATATTTCTTGGTATCTTCATCTAGAAAGACTTCGATTTTCTTTCTTTTCCACCTTGAGGTAAATGTTAAATGGTTGTGGTACTGATGTACCATTTGCTTACTTTGGAAAACACTCCCACCTTCTATGATGCGCAACGTCTAAGCGCGCCTCCACGAACAAAAGAGTTACAATATCAAAATTCCCGTATTAGCGTATACGGCTTCTGATCGTGTGGGGCCCGGGGTAGTTCGAGCCTGGGTCCCGATGCGGTTTGCTGTTTCTGTCTTTCAGATGAGACAATACAATCTGAGGTCCGGTGTCACAGTAGGTTTCGGTACGCTAAAGAACCCTTTCTGCTCTTGGGCAAAAAGTGTCGAGCAAAGGCAAAATTTATCTCCTTTCACTGGAAGACGGGGATGTCTCCATATAATTGAAATATTCATGTGTGGGAAGTTAAACAACAATTTAAATAACCAAAATTAATCTTCAACCCTAATTACAACTTTTCACGTCACGTTTGTACAGTATCACAATCGCCTCTTTATCAGGTTAAAGATATACATGTATGACATCACTCACTTACGTTCACAATTACCATAATTATATTTCTTTCTTTCTTCCTTTTTAAAAGAAAAATCCTGGATAACACTTTTGTCTTTAATACAATTATATCTTTATCACCAGTTTTTGAGACAGTACGTCATGTTATTTTCAACACTATGATAATTATTTCCTTAAAAGCCTTCAGTTTTATTTTAAATTTTGTATGTTTTTTTTAAACAATACTTCATCGCGTGACTTTCGACACCATTACGAGGATATCTGTTTTATTCTATAGATTAGATGAAAATACGCCAAGTAGTTTTCAGTCTTATTAGAATAATTTATCTGCTTTATTTTTTACTAAAGATGAATTTTTATAATTTTCAACGCCGGTGCTATTATACTTGATCATTTTTCAATTCCATGGCCCACTTAATGTAATTCCCAACACCATCAAAATGATCTTTTTTCATTAAATAGATTATTTTACAAGACTTCAAGTCCTTTTCAGCATTGTTGCAATAATTTATCTGCATATTTAGTTAATATCTATTCCTATTTTCAACGTTGATCCCACCTTCATTTTTTAATTTCATAACAAAACTTCACGTGACTTTCAACCCTTCAAAATTATCTCTTTATCTTAAATAGACTATTTGACAACACTATTATTCGTCTTCAGTATTATTAAAATCATTCATCTGCTTTTTAAGTTTATATGGCTATACTTCTAACCATTTTCAACATTGGTAAAATATTTTCTGATCATTTTTCAATTCCATTACACTTCTGCAACGCAACTTTCAACACCATGAATCTTATTTTTTTATCATTAAATATATTATGTGACAATACTTCAAGTCGTTTTAGGTATTATTACAATAAAGTATCTGCTTTTTTTTTGTTCATATATAATTTTTATCATTTTTAATGTTGGTTGTATATTATCTGATCAGTTTTAAATTTCATGACAACACTCCACAGCTTTCAACTACATCAAAATTATCACTTTATCATCGGACTTTTTGACGATACTTCAAATCGTTTTCAGTATGATCAAATTAATTTACCTGCATTGAAAGTTTATATGGTAATACTTTTAATAATTTTGTTCCACATTTGTTATATTATATCTGATCACATTTTTAACTTATATGATAATACTTGTAACTATTTTCAACATTAGTACAACATGTATTTATATCTGATCTTTCTTCAATTTATTACACTATTTCACGTAACTTTTTAAGCTATGAGAATTATCCCTTTATGTAGGATATTTGACAATACCTCAAGACATGGGGCCGCCTTTGCCTGGTGATTAGCCTGTTCTTCTGATCGTGCGGTCATGAGTTCGAATCGGAGCCGCGTTGCGGTTAACTGTCCCTGTCTTTCGGATGAGGCAGTAAAAACCGAGGTCCCGTGTCACAGTAGGTGTCGGCACATTAAATACATGTAATCCCCTGCTAGGGGGGCAACATGGGCAAAATTTGTCGCCCTTTACCGACACATGGCTTAATGTGGCATGTCACTTCTTCATATAAGTGAAAGATTCTTGGGTGGGATGTTAATTAATAATATACTCATTACTTTATTCTTCGCTACGTTTAGTGTTCAAGAGTCCCTCTAAAAGGTTTGGCACAGAAACGATGGCAATTGTTTTGTCCGAAGGATAATAAATCATCAATACCGCAGCTGGGACATAAACCTTTGATCCCCAATCCCATTCTCTACTCCATTCATCGTAAGGCTGGTTCTCTACAGTGGGATCAAGACCAGCGCATCAAGCTTTGACTACAAGAGTCATTCGTTTTACGAGTTTGTAGATTTTCTATAGTTTTTATACTAATTGATTTTGTCTTTTCGATTGAGGAAATTTGATAAACATGGTTTTGTTTATCCAACTTACTCAATAATTGGTGAAATTTTTAAGCATACATTGTGTTTGCGAACTTTCTAAATTAGGTTAATTTCATGTCTTTGGCCATAGAAAGGAGATCAGAAAAAGTTGCAGGTTCATATACCACACATTCTCTGTTATATACATTGTACTTTTATGTATTGTTTTCCGGGACATTTTCGCCCGTTTTATTTTTGCCCCTTTCGCTCTCACCGTCAATGGACGAATGCATAACAGGGCGAATTCGAAATGGTTAATTCATTGAATAGAGTTATGACGAGACTGGGCCAATTTTAAAGGGGACGAGGCTGTTTGTAAGTGCAATATGGCAAAAATAACACGGGCCGAAAATCAGCCCGTATACAATATATATTTGATGTATTTTTGATGCCAAAAAATAAAGAATTGAATTGAAATGAATCCTGCCGAATAGTCGCTTCTTAAAGCGATGCTGATTACGAGTGTTGGATCATGTAAATCTAACCCAGAACCAAAAGTCTCTGTCTAAGACGAGGCTCCGTGGATTTCAAGACCCAATCTTCACCCCTAGGTGGGATTTCACTTACCCACATGATAAATTAATATGAGGAATTATTTTGTTCTCTCGCATGGTTTTGGACATACTATGAATGTTATTTAAAGAAAATATGTCCATGGTATCAATTTCAGCATGAAAGCAAAAGCACGATTATAGCATTATATTTATCTAGAACAATGTGGCGTCACTCAGTTCAATACAGGGAAATCTCTCAGTCTTGTAATAGTACGAGTACCAATTATAGTATCGTTTTTTCCTTTCGCTCAATGTACTTACTAACGAAACAATTCGCTTTTTCTATTAACGATTGTCACTCATACCTTTATTTAAATCATTGGTGTTAATTTTCGTAACTTCATTGCCAAATTTTCAAATTCACTGACAGCAGAAGTTAAGGTAAATTGTCCATATAATTGTATTGACATATACCTAAATATAAAATAAACGTGTCACTTAAGAGAAAATATCAAACTTATCAACTCTGAGTAAAGAATATTTTCACAAAGGAATGAGAAAAAGAAAAGACGAGAAAGCGTGTTCCATCTGTTCTTTATAACAATGGAAGTATTAGTTTACATAAATAATCCCTTCCGTTCGGATTTGTTTTAAAGCACTAATCTTTACAAAATTTTATGAAGTAAATCAGATAAGGGAAATTTCCTTGTGGAAGACAGAGGAAGTTTATTGGTATTTAAAAAAAACAAGAAAAGAAAGAAATTTAAAGATTCTTAGGAAGCTATTAAAAAAAGAGAGAGAGAAAAAAAGAAAGAAAACACCACGACAAAAATAAAAGGAGACAATGTAAAAAAAAGTTTGACCCACTCGAGAACATATAAATAAAACAAAACAATAGAGTAACATGAACCCCACCAAAAACTGGGGTTGTGACACACATCTTCCAGTAGCCATGAAAATTAAAGTCGCACCGACCGTACAGTATTGTTACCGCTGATGTTCAAACGTTAGCGCTTCAAACGCGCACTGAGAACTTTTTTTTACAACAGTCGGATGATGAATGAATTGCCTTATTCTGAGAATAGAATCAGTTAAAATGCGGCTTATTTACTTCTTAATTGTATTCCACGTTGAGACCGGTACTTTATCATTCCCGTTTTGTCATGCATATTAGGCTCTCGATTGTCGAATATCCCTTGGTCCTTTTCACAATTTTTTTTTCATGAGATCTTAAGCGGTTGACATTTTTTCACAGCTTGTACTCCTTAAAGTAGATGTCAAAGTGTCGATTTTTAAATTGATTGAAGAGTCTCAAATGAAAGTCGGCCTCCTATGTCACATGTTCTTTCGGAGTCAGAAAAATTCATGGACAACTTTCGGAGGTTGGGCGACATTTCTCTGAATACACTGATCAGCCAGCGTATCTAAACCACCAGGGAAAAATTAAACAGAAAACTCCTAGATCCTCATTTCATTGAATAGATATCTAGACATGGTCTGGTTTGCCGATATGGCCTGTCATTGGGTCGACTGCTGTCTGACGTGTTTTATACCGGTTCTTAGACCGTCCTTTACACACTGATTTTGAACGCAGATTTCTCCGTTTATCTAGATATAGGGCTCTTGGCGGGTGTGACGGGTCATTAGGGGATGCTTACTCCTCCAAGGCCCCTGCTCCCACCTCTTGTGTGTCTAGGGGTCCGTGTTTGGCCACCCCTTTACATTTGTCTTCCTTATTGGAATTATGAGATCGACCACTAATCGTTATCATATCGCATTACCTAGACGCATTGTAATGGGAAAAAAAAATTAACAATACAAGAAAATAAATTTTTGAGTTAATTGATATGAATGCTATTGTTTTGTTTTTACCATTGGTTCATTTCTGATAATGTCTCAAGAGAGTCTCTTTATGCTCTAACGAATTTGGATAATGTTCTAAATATCATTTGTAAATTTTATTTTAATAAAATTATCATTACATATATTTATATTCTTCTTCGAAGATGACATATCAAAACGAAAGTTTATGGTTAGACAAAGAATATATATACCTACATAAAAGTACCTCACCAGATAGCATAACGGGTATGAGGGACCAGTTTATATATACCAAAAATAAGTAGAATTACTTAAATTAAATGAAAAAAGCGGTCACAAAATAATTTGTCATTGTAAAGACATTTTAGTTGAAGAGATGTAAATCCTTTTGTATGATAGCTGTTCGGAATACACGTTTACAATATAACGGGTTTAATATTACATTTATTTGCCAAGCATTTGAAAACAAAGAAAAGATTTTACAAAATTCCGACACTCACTTATTAAGTTGTTTAAAGTATTTGTTTTAAGGCAGGTACTTTTTACAGAAGAAATGAAAAGTCCGGATACCAAGTAAACGCTTGTCCTAAAGACGATATAAAAATCGGGAGAACTCGGGATAATTAAAGGTCTCTGAAATGTACGAGTGAGTTCATATGCCATCAGTCACACCTAACCTTGAATTGCAGAGTTGAATAAGACAGTCTGCATATACACCAACTGATAAAGTATAAAGGGGCTGACTATATTGTACAAAAATAAACTAAACAGAAAAGTTTTTCAAAATGTAAATTTCATATGACTCGACGGATCTTTTTTCTTTTCAAGCCACCGGGGATTGTTGATTTAAATTGAAATCGAAGTGAATTGTAATAAATATATTACAATATATGAATTAAATATATATATGAAATATATATATATGATCTTTTTTTGAAAGGAATATTACTGGAGGAATAACTTATTCGATTCAGTTCAGTCATTTGTTTCTAATTATTCAATTAGTTATGTATTGTAAAATTCTATACGAAGTTTGTTTATCACCCACTGTAATTCAAACACTGAAACAATAAAAAGAAAACACAGAACACCTTTTCAAGGAGAAAAAAATCAATAGCAAATATATGGGCTGGTCAAAGTCCATCCACTTTGTTCGCTTACGTTGGTCAGGATTTCTAAAAACATTTGACCTCGTGGACAGGATAAATTTGTAAAATGATTCAAATACAACTTCTGAGCACGCAAACATAATAAAGGACCACAATGATTTTATTGACGGTAAGTTCGGTGTGTGACGACGTAAGTAAAATATTACATCTGACTGTAAATCTGACTGTAAAAGTAAAACTTTGTACAGAAGAACGGGGAAAAATACTGAAAATAATGTGAAAAAATCGTAGAAAAACAGAGAAATTATCCGAAATGCCGGTATTCTATTCTCATCCTTTAATGGTCCAATCAGAGTATTTCGCTAATTTTGTCTTTTTAATATTTAAAATACACCACAGTACTTTCTCATCTAGTTTAAGAAATTTAATGTGCTACCATTTGGTTTTATCATTTGAAGAAGGGATATAAACACTTTTCACGACAAAAAACTTACACTTATATTTATCTATGTATTTTCCATTATTTGCTTTGAAAACCGGTTTTTAATTAGTGCAGTTATACCTAACTTATGATTTTTATTTATTTCTATATAAATGATGAAACGCAGGGTAAGGCTATACTAAGTGAAATAGTTTAGAGCGTTCCTTATATTCTTTTGAATAGTTAAAAGCCAAGAAAAGTCTTCGGCAGGACTCGTGTTTCTTCGTGTACTTTTTTTCTCAAATTATAAGTCATTTAATGTCTTTGAACTTAGATACCAATTCCGAACCGCGCATAAAACGTAATAGTAAAGAAACAGCAATTAATATGAAAGAAATTGGCTTTAGTATGGATAAAGTAATGATGCATGGTAATGAGATATCATCTTTTTGCACAAATGAGGGTTTACTGTTTTAGTTTTTGGAAACCAGGTTTTCCCATAGTAAAAATATTATCTATTTTAAGTATAAACACCAAATGTTAATGTTTTATTTTTCAGAAATTGGTATCATGTATATTCTTTTGTTTTGATAAAATTAATGTCGCAGCATTATTATATTTCATCTGTCATTCGATGCAGTTTCGGCTAATTCTTTTATACCGAGCTATACATATGTATTATAGATATATGTTTTTCATAACTTAATCCAGTTTTGAAATCAAACGAGAAAAATGATAAAAAAAACAAACAAATCAAAATCAGTACACAAGGAAAATCACCTACCTGTCTTAGCGTCCGAATGGAATACTGTCTCTTTGAAATAATTTGTAGGACGATCCATTGCCGAATTCCAGGTGAAATAACAATGTGTTCAAAATTTTAACAAGTGTTAAATACAAAGTCGGAAATAATTTTCTAAATTATTAACATGGAACAAGAAGAGTTTTTAATTTCATTACACCACTTTTCTTTTTTTCAATGTCAGGAGTAACATGTGTTCACAATGGCATTGTACGGATAGACTCACTAAACAGCTAGCCAGTTCGAATGGACCTTTTATTTTAAGTCTACAAGACCTATGATATATCTATATATATATTTTTTTCCCATGATTACTTGTTTTTCCCGATCGCGGAAATCCTGTTGAAGCAAAAATGGCGCTATGTTATTCGGGCTCTTATGAGTTTGTTATAATAATATTACTTTATTCAAATTACAAAACTGTTTCAGTTTATACAATAAAAAGATAAAAAATAAAAACACTAGCTTTATCTTAGCTTCCTTTTTCCTTTCATAATCGTTCTAGATACGTGTACTCCGGGTCGGATCGGGTCGGGTTAGGTATGGTGGGGAGAGTTACTATAAATATCATATGTGTTTCTCCGAACAGACACCCACACGCTTACAATTGTTGGATACTCATCTACATATGTATATAGATATCTACCTGGATTCTATTTTTATCACTTTTGGTGACCTAATAAAATTGCAGAAAAGGGGTATAAATAAAATTGAAAGTTAGGCGGATATGAGGGTATGTAAATAAACGTAAGAACGCCGAGTATAATTTCGGAATCAAATGAATCATTTGTTGACTCGTTGTGGCGTCCACCTAAGTGAAGTGAACTAGTGACCAAATTTTTACACGATATCCAAAGCAGAAGCAGAAGCATTGTTCGGGGGGGGGGGGGTTCAACATAATGCCGGTACAATTCATGCGAAATTTACCAGACGGGGGTCGAACTTGTGTCGAGAAAACAGTTAACTCTGTTAGATTAAGCATCTAAGCATTTTTGAACAATGATGGTATATAACTTGCCTATTCCAGGGGAATCCGGACTCCCTCTACCCACCCNNCCCCCCCCCCCCCCCCCCCTTCAAGATCGGCGAATTGCTTATCCTTCCAGAGCACCTGAACTCACTCCGAATTTTGACGGTTTCGTGTACTCTATTTTTGTTTTTACACGTCTTGTTCTGTAAATTGCAGTCAGTGAAATTGTCTCTTTTTGTTTTGATTTGTCTGCTTTTCAATTTTAGCCGATTTTGATTGCCCCTTTTGTATTTTCAACTGTCACTTTTCTTATTACGTAAAGGACAACTTTTCACTTAAAACCAGTCATCAACAGTCAAAAGCATGCAATGGCGTCTTCATATACAAATATAACATTCTCTTCTGGGACATAATTGTCAAATCGAATAAATAAAATGAATGAAAGAATTTAAGACTGAGGATACTTCCCAGAATCTTTTTTTTTTCTTTTGATGATCGTTGATTCCTAATATACGGACTCTCGTGCTTTTAAAAGCACTGTGGCTACATACCTGTAGTTTACAAACACAGCTTGACAATAATGTAAAAGAAAAAAGATATATAAACACGATGAATTTTTAATATATGATATAAAAATCGTCACATTATTTCATAATATTGAAGCTGGAAAAAAATTCACCTAAGTTAAAATGCAACACCTTAAACTACTTCCTAGTGACAGGTAACAGCATTGACGTCATCAATGTAACATCCTTATACATTTAACTTTATATTAACTCAAGAATGATAACATGAGAAGTTACAAACTATGTAGGACAAAAATAGCAATGAGCAAAAATGTAATTATCAAAGACATGCACTCATGTTCTCCCGGATGTGTACTATATAGATATAGATATTTAACAGGCAATGTCTGTCCTTGATCTTGCGAGAAAATAGGAAGACACACAAGAAAGAAAGACACACCGCGAAAAGTCTCATTATAGAAGATTTTACCGGTTGACTTGCTGTTACTTTTGTGTCGATATTTAAAGTCCCACTCAAGATTCTCTCTCTCATATAGAAACGCATCAAGGCTAGCCACCCTAGAACGTTGTAATTTACTTAAGTCTGGCAATTTTTTTCTTATCTCTAGCTTTTCAAACAATCAGATTTCAGTATTAGCTGGATTTGAGTAAACGCTCAGACTTAAGAAAATGCTCAAATTTTATGGCGCCAGACCCAATTAACGAAAAAGCGCTCCAAAGGGCCCATTAAGCAGTCACGATGAATTCTGTGACGGAGCGACACCTAGGGACAGTAGTTTACGAGTTCCGAATATTTGTAGTGAATGAATTTTGCTAGTCAGATCAAGAATGAATAACATTTTCAACCGACACTCATATTTTATTGAAATCGATGGGTTTCCGTGGAACATTTCTGATGGGCGTGACATGCCAACATGGGACGCTGACTCCTTCCGGACATCTTATCCCACTACGTTTTGGGATTTTGACTTATTTTCCACGCTGAGATCGATATTATTCTCAATTTGTAATTTCATAGGACCTATCGAAAATTCTTAATACTTTTTTCAATTTTAATCTGATTTGGTATTTTACGGCTCCATATTTTCTTATTTGGTATTTTCCAGCTCCATATTATCTTATCTGGTATTTTACGGCTCCATATTATCTTATTTGGTATTTTGCAGCTCCATATTATCTTATCTGGTATTTTACGGCTCCATATTATCTTATTTGGTATTTTCCAGCTCCATATTATCTTATCTGGTATTTTACGGCTCCATATTATCTTATCTGGTATTTTACGGCTCCATATTATCTTATCTGGTATTTTACGGCCCCATATTATCTTATTTGGTATTTTACGGCTCCATATTATCTTATTTGGTATTTTACGGCCCCATATTATCTTATTTGGTATTTTCCAGCTCCATATTATCTTATTTGGTATTTTACGGCCCCATATTATCTTATTTGGTATTTTACGGCTCCATATTATCTTATTTGGTATTTTCCAGCTCCATATTATCTTATCTGGTATTTTACGGCTCCATATTATCTTATTTGGTATTTTCCAGCTCCATATTATCTTATTTGGTATTTTACGGCTCCATATTTTCTTATTTGGTATTTTACGGCCCCATTTTATCTTATTTGGTATTTTACGGCTCCATATTATCTTATCTGGTATTTTACGGCTCCATATTATCTTTTCTGGTATTATACGGTTCCATATAATCTTATTTGGTATTTTACGGCTCCATATTATCTTATCTGGTATTTTACGGCTCCATATTATCTTATCTGGTATTTTACGGTTCCATATAATCTTATTTGGTATTTTTAGGGTGCATATTATCTAGATTTTTTCAATTTCTGGTTCTCCATGTAATTTGTATCCTTGACTGAATACCTTGGACTAACTCAACAAAATTCAAAGCAATTCTATGAAATTCTTTGAATTTTCATGAATAAATAAATCCAACGAAATCCCGCTATATCGAAATGAGGCGGGAATTTTTCAATGAAAAAAATTTCAAAGAATAATACCTGTGTAAACCAGTATCTGATTGGACGAATTTTGATTTGCAAATTAAGATAATAAATGATTGGGCTTTCATATATTGCTGAGGGTCAAAGTTCATTGTATAAGTTCCTGACTTCATACATGCCTTAGCTATATTCGAAGAATTGACGACTTCAATAAGCTTTATAGACAATGCACATAAAACTTAAAAGAATTTTGAAAGTAGAGCAAATACTTATATTATAGAATACTTATCGAACAAAGTCGAAATCATTTACTACATGGCATTAGAAAACAAAAACATTTCGTTAGTTGATTTATCGAATTGTTGTTTAACGTCCCACTTAAGAATCTTTAACGTATATGGAGACGTCACACGTGCCGGTGAAGAGTGACAAATTGCCTATGCTCGACACTTGTCGCCGTAGAGCAGGGAGGATTCTCTAACGTGCCAACACCCACTATGGATAAAATAATGTACATTCCGTGTTCAAAAAATCTAACAAGCGAAATGATATGCAAGGCCACGATAATCAAACTAAATGGAAATTAAAGAATATCTACACAAGGACGAACATGGACCCCGAAAAAGGAGAGAGACCAAGTGTCCGGGGTATTTAAAAAGAGGTCTTGCTGTACTTATTGTAATATTTTCATACAGCGAAAGAAACAACAAAAGCAGAACAGGAAAGAGTGAACAAACACAGAAAGGTGACAGTAGGAAGCCAATCCTCCTAATTGTAATGACAGTTCTAGTTGATATAAGCGGGGTTATGATGTGTTTATCAGGGCTGGGCAACATAAAACTTGTGAATTTACTTAAGTCTGAAAAGATTCTCACATCCAGCTCATCCTGTATTTTGATATGCCGAGAGACTTGATTCTCAGACTTAAGTCAATTTTCAAGATTTATGGTGCCCAACCCAGGTGAGGTCGTAAAAAATCATTCTTGATATACGCATGAAGTTGAGAAGAACGAAAAATACACAATTAAATTGTATTTGTTACTTGAATTTAATAAATCAACGTTCAACAAAACAAAAAGCGATCTATAAGACATAAGAACATACAGAGACAACAAAAACGTCGTCTTATCGACGGACTTGTTTTACTGTTGAACGGCGGGGGAGGGGAGGGGTGCCTCGGTCTTGTGGTAAGTTTGTTCGACTTTTGATCGCGATGTCCGAGGTTAGAGCCCGAACCATGCTGCGATTGGCTGACCCTGTCTTTCGAGGTTAGAATCCGAACCACGCTGCGATTGACCGTCCCTGTCCTTCGGATGAGAAAGTAAAGACCGAGGTCCCATGTCACAGAATTAACATCCAATATAACCCAGCTAGAGTTAAATACATTACTCCAAAGTGTGATAAATAATCTCATTCGGTGAAAGTAAATTTGAAAGAGTCGCAAGGGATATTAAAATTTCCAGGACTGGAGGATCGCAATAAGTTTGTAATTATAACAGTCTAAGACTAAAATACTATAGGGAATTTCGGGAAGAATGGGACAAGACGTCCAAAGCGATTCAACGTCCCAAGAGCACAGAAAGTATATTGTATACCGGGTTATTTCGCCCAGTTTTATTTTCGCCCTGCTGAACTTGCAAATAGTTTCGTCCCGTTTTATATTCGCCCAGTCCTGTCATCATTCTATTCAATGAATTTAGTGATTTGAATTCGCCCTGTTTTAAATTCGCCCACTGACGGTAAGGGCGAAAGGGGCGAAAATAAAACGGGGGCGAAAATTTCCCGATATTTGGTATTCAGAGCAGCCAACTAATATTAAACCCTTATATATTGAAATCCGGCTTACTTTGAAATGATTTTAATTTACCGGATAAATAATTTTAATTTACATGTACATTTACCCAGATAATTTGGAAACCCTGTTTAATTGAATTATCCCCTTTCAGTTTCTACATATCCGGGA
>JACSZP010019696.1:0-32647 GCA_016161895.1 Pinna nobilis
GTTAGGCATCATTCCGTGCCAATATGTTATCAGTTTCTGTACTGTATCAACTATACAACCTAGACCGTTTTACCCTCCATCTAGGCAGGGAACAAGCAAACAGGCAGAGGGAAGATAAGAACGTACCCTGAACATCTGACCTGACATGGAATGATAGAAGTCTGGCATATGATAGAACTGACTGAGTTTAATCTCTCTGCTTAGAGTAACCAAGATATAGCTGAACCTACTTAAATCTTATGATCTTATCATGCAAATATCAGGTATGTCCCAAGTATTGGTTTTACAGAGGACTTATATCTTATTCACATAAATATTTATTTGCCTATCAGACTTTTGCTAGGACCCTCATTTTCACTGTGTGAGTTGTAGTTACAAAAGAAACATAAATTACAATGCAACCATACAAAAATCTTACGCCTCACAACTGTCGAAGATTTAATAATGACAGAACATCTCTAACACATTTCAAACTTAGCTCTAAGCAACTATTATCATCTGAAGTGCCTAGTCAGAGTGTACTCCTCAGACTGATCTCCCTTTGTTATATACCTTCTGAATGACAATTCTTTCAACAGGTTCCAATTCATATGCTTCATTTGTATCCTTTAAATGTTTCATGTAATCGTAATCATCTTCAAAATAGATCCCATACTTCTTCTGTTCTTCTTTTCTATCAGATTCATCCTGCAATTACAAATGTATATATCCATAATGACAATTTGTTTTCATGTTAATTTCATTGCATTACTCCATTATAAATGTGTCAGTGATCTAAGAAAGAACACTGAACAGGTTTTATATTTTTCTTCTAACAAAATAGTATATGTACCCAATTATAGTCAAACCTTGAAAGAGAAACAGAATGTATTTAATGCTGAACAACTAAACTACAATAAAAAGCATCTTACACATTCATTGGTAAAATAGATGACATAATGTCTTATTAAGTTAATGTGAAAACTTTCATTCATTTTTTTTTCTTTTTTTAACAAGATAATATGCACTCAAATGTATACATAAATAAATTGTTCATTAAAAACTCTAGAAAAAAAAATATGCTCTCTTGAAATACAGGACAAACTTGATCAACTTAGTAATCCAATAGACATGACTTTTTTGGAAATAATGGAGAAATTTACAATAATTACAATGCATTTCTAAAACATGTTTAAGGAGTGGACCATAGTATTTGGATACATGTATATATGTGAACCTAGGACACTAAAGGATATCCTTTGCCACATTTAAGCACCATTCATGCTCAATCCAGTTTCCATGCTAACCACTTTTGACAACTCTATGTAAACTTAGATCGATATTAGGACAATAACTTGCCCCTTTTTTAGCTTTGCACAGACCACAAAATCTTTAATAAAATACAAATTCCATACTGTATAACAAGAAATAAATGCATGTACTAACTTTCGCGGATCTTCAAATTGAAACTCTTTCACTGGTATAAACTTTCACGGTTCACGATCGATATCACATAAATACACATATATCACATTAACATTTGAGTGTATTATTATTCACGGTAGAACGTCAACCGCAAAAATAGCAAATATTAATTAATACAAAACGAAAGTTTCTTGTTATACAGTACAGAAGACTGTATATATCATATTTTGCGGACATGGTTGTTACCTTATCTTTTACAGGTAAAAGGACATGTTTGGCTGCATCTTCACTGGCTTGCAATGGATCCCTCTGACTTCTGTGCACAAGGTGAAATGTAACTGCATTCTTCTTATCAATAAATTTCTTCTTTTTCCCCGGCTGGAAAAAAAAAGAGAGAGAAATGTACACAACAATGCAGATGATAGGTGCCATTTCCTAGTGCATGCATGGATTTTGAAATATAATGAGCAGTTTGGCCGAGTGCTTACTTTTGATCAGCAACACAATATATATGATAGTCTACCTGATTCAGAGTAGGGAGTAGGAAATCATTGTTGTTAGAATGCTAGTCATTTTTCAGCAAAACCATAATGCCCTTTAGAAGCATGAGCCCCAAAATGTTCTTTACTGGTGCTCAACTCAAGTACAAATTCATTTTATGGGTACCTCAAGACTTGTTACATGTAGATAGTATGAAAGAATACTGTTGCTTTTATAACATCTCAATGATTTTATGTGTGCTATTACAGTGGAGTTGGTCTATAACAAAGTCAAAGGGGATTGACTTTTCACTTCGTTACAGGCATCCTTCGTTTTAAGCATCAGAATTTACTACATAAATAGATAAATAGTAATTCTTTTTGGGGATTTTATTCCTCTTCTTTATAGCACTGAATTCGCTTTAAGCCGATTCATTATAGACCGACTCTACTGTATCTCTAATAAAAGACACTTCTCCATTTCTCAAATGAAGTCTGTAGATTTTCTCTTTCACTAGAATGCGATAATGCAATAATTACTGGTATATGCTTGATAGTTCATCATAAAATAATATTTATGGCAGCATCACTTCAAATGAAAAGTTAGAAAATTAGAAAAATATTACCACTAGAATAAATGGGCCAGTTTAGTGCAAGAAAAACAAAATAACAGTATTCACAGTTGATGCGTTATAATGTATAATATATGAATATTATTGTATTGCTGGCGCACATGCTAGATCAAGGGAGAAAGTGGTTATATTTAAGACACCTTAAGTTTTAAGCATGTTCAGATTCCTACTCGAAGACTGGCTTCCTGTATGTCAACAGAAAGTTCAGCAGTTAAATGTTGCATACGCTACATTAGGTAAGGTCTTCCCATACTTTGTCACTAATTTTTTGGAATTTGTACACACAACATGATAAAACTGAATTTGGGATACTCATTAATTAAATCAGGTGCTTATATTGTGTATTGAAATTGTGGGGCTTGTATTATACTTAATAGGCACTGGTAAAAACCTTTTTGGACAAACTCAAATTTTGTTGGGAAACAACAGTATACTTGTGGTGTAATAGAAATTCTGTATCCATCTTTTTCCTAATAAATGCAAAATTTTGTAAATTGCCATTTCATTCTTCTGGATATTTTGTAAATTTATATAATAGACCACTTTGTATCATTCCCTCATTCATAAATTATTCTGTCTGCATTTATGTCACAATAAAACTGTGACATCAAGAGCCAAGTAAATCTGTCAGTCAATGAAAGGAAAAAACATAGTGCTGTACTCTCAGTGCCTATGTTCATATTAATTTATTGCCTTCTCTCAATTGTTGTGCAATAATTCCTATACTCTGTTTTTTTATACAACAATTATTAAAGTTGTTGTATTTCAAAATTCTGTGATTATTACATCAACTGCACTAGACAGTAAGCGGAACCTAGCGACAAAGCTATTTATAAGATGTTTGGGGGTATTTGAATTTTGACATGTTTTTCGATAAGATTTACATTGTTATATGCTCTTAATCCTTGCAGTTTTTTATAATCACAGGCCATGACTTGCATGTGGCTATGGAAAGTATGAGTGAGGAGTGGCATTTTCATGCAAAGAAAGCCTGTTGTCCACACTTTTACCCGTATGCAAGTTACAGTGGGTCTTAATTCTTTACTTGACTTTAGTTTTGCCCTTTTGGTTAGTGTAATAGTGTCCTAGTGGTTAGCCCTGGCATACCAGAGAAGTTCAGTGATAATTTCATGGCTTAATTGTATATTATTGAATATATCAACATGAAATGTGGGAGATAGGTGAAACACATTAATATTACGTTTTAACAAATAAATGACGTAAAATGATTCGACAGATGAAGCTTACACCTTTAGAATTACCATTTTAGTGATGTTGTTGATTCAAGCACATGCTTTCAGACATTAAATGTTTTTCGGAACGCACAAGACTCTTCTTCAGTGTAATACAGAGTCCAAAACGCTCCGAAAAGCCACTAATCAGATCAACTATTATAATCAACCAATCAGAAAATGTTTGACATAATTTTTGTGACGTTGCCATCTTTGGCGAATTCCTTACCAAGGGAGTTAATCAAACAAAACTGATTTGTTTAGTTGTTTTTCGGCCGATTCGTGATACTTATTGTCGGAGAATTGGATAATTGACGTTCAAGACAAACATAGGTCTAAACTGTTTGTATTTCTAGTGAATAATTCAGCTATAAATTGGCATTTCTCAAATATGACGTCACACGACTCATTATCATAATCACGTGACTGGTACTTGCGCACGATTTGCACCGAGGTTGTCGTTCGCCATTCTACGTCATGCTATTGGAGAGGCTTCCCAGATGCCAGTGCGCTGTGAGCTATCGTACAATGTATGGACGTCCGCCATTGCGGTGGGACAACATCGGTCACACAGCTGGCTGATATCCTTTCTTTTGGGAGCTTTAGGGCATCCCAATGCAGTACACTCCTCACGAACTGAAAGACAAGCTTCTGAAGGCTCTTGATGAGGATAATAATGTAAGAAGAACAGATAATATCAGTCGCTAAGATCAAATTGTCCTGCATGCATTTTATTCAATGATTTCACTTTCAGCATGTTTTGCGAAAGCGAATCCTGGACCGAGTTTTGGCTATGAAAAGTTTATCAAGACTACAAGCATTTATTTCATTAATTTGTTAGATATTGTTTTACAATTTTATTTTATATTTCCTATGCCTTTTTTCATCCAGGAGAAATTTGTTCTTTATTCGGCCAAAGTAATTAAAAAAAATCCTAGACATCCACTAGCCTACTGTAGATCTATGCAATGTGCTGTAGTGTAGGTCCTTGGCGACTGTATTGATCAAATTTCATCGCTCATATTGAACAAACCGAGTTTAAGGTAATAAAGATTGTTTGATTTATGTAGGCCTATGTTTTGCAAGTATCTGCTCTTATATAATATTTTAACTTGAACATCCTTTATGTACGAGTCTCGCCCTAGATCTATATTGGGATGAATTCATTAATAATGATCAAGTTGATGTGAATTTTTATGAAGAGCCTACAGCAAAATATACTGGTTTACGATCATATTCAGAAGTCAGTTATACACTCGGGTTGATAGCCTATATTTCTAGATTGCTGTGTGTGCCAACAAAGAAAACCTTTGTTTTTTTTATGGATAAGGAGTCTATAATTGCTCAATAAGGCATCAATTTCGGGGAGGTGTTCTATAACAGACAAGGCTTGCTTGTGTTTACATCTCACTTCAGCATCTTTCAACAGCACTGGATACTGATGAAAAGTTACATATTTGATATTTGCTTGGCACTTACGGTCACTCAAGGTTTACATCACACAGTGCAGTTAAGCAGAAAGCTAAAAGTTTATTAATTTGCTAAAAAAAATATTGTATTTTGTCTGATCTTTTGTTCAAATGATATACAATGTTATTTTGTTATCATCAGGGAAAATCATTCCCATGGCAATCTATCGGTAAAATGCAAGAAAAATCTTACCTTTAAAAGTCTCCTGCCTACCTCTGGAAAATCATATGGTTTTGCCTCATAAAACATCATTGGGTTCAAACAAATCCTACCTGCAGCGCTCTCATTTGCGACCGAAATGGTCGCAATTTGCGAATTAATAAGTAAATTTCCAATTTTGCGACCAAAATTGGACAAACTTGAAAAATTTTGACCAAATCTCAAGTGCCCATAAGATCCATTTTTTGTCTGAATTTTCGTATTATTCTTCATTTGAGTCTGTTTTTTCTCAGAAGTCTTCTTCCATTATCATTGCTGCAATGGTATATTCTGTTTTTGTCCGTAAAAATTATTCATTATTGTTTTGTACCATTCATAGTTTAACTGTCTAAGTAACAATGGCTGTTTCAAATCAAGAGTTACTCTGGTTGCTCGTACGAAAATGTCAAAGGCGACTGATTCGGTCACATCTTCTGATAACCAAAAACCAACAGATGAGATTGTGACATTGTCCTTGATATCTGATGAGCATACTGGGAAGCTGTTGCAAAATTGTCCAAAACGAGGGAAGCTACTTGTCTAAATGGCTGCAAGAATTTTAGAGGTTTGAAATTTTAGACACATGGAATTAATATCGCAAAAATTGAATTGTTTTGTTTGACTTATTGGGTAAAATTATGAAATGAATAAAAATGTTTATGGATAAAATGAATCCGTCGTTCCTTTTCATTGTATCTATTTCCTCATTGTACACTGCCACTAAAGATTTTGCTCATGGTGACCAAAATTTTCAAAATGCGACCTAAAACTTGTGTGGAACTAATGTGTAAGGGTTAATGCATTTTCTCTCCCACCTTTTAGTTACCGGTATTCTAATTTGTTGTGTTGTTTATAATTTGGGAGGGCTAGTGAATTAGTACTAATTTTTTTCATAATCCTCTCCTTTCATGCATTTAACCCTTTCAACACCATAGACCTTAATGCAATAGTCTAAGACAGAGAGAAAAATACCATTTACTGGGGTAGTCACTGCAGGTTGAAGGGGTTAATCATGAAGTAGAAGTTCTTTGAACAAGGCAGTGTGTTGGTTTTTTTTTTAAATTCCTAGGCAAATAGATTTTGTCTTCATTCTTTAGAAGTGCCGTAGTTGCTTATATAGGGATTTAGATTTTGGCTGTGCTTTTCACATATGGTTATTGAGCAGTTGCAGATCTTCCCTGTGCCAATACCACTTCTAATACCCCACCTATGATTTGTTCAGCTGTCTCCTTGCCACCTGTACAATGTAGGTTATGAGCTGCAATTTTCATACTTTTGCAGGATGATGATACACAAAAGAGAAGTGCATGTCATTAAGATTTTGGTCATTTTCAAATGTTTTCAAAATTGTGATAATTTGATTTCATGTCCATAAATGAGGGCATTACCTGTGTCTTGTAGACACATTTTATTTCTAGTTTTTGTTGATAATTCGTGATTGAAAATTGCATGCAAATTAACTAATAATATTGCTTCTGTAGTTAATAAAATTCTGTTGAAGTGGTATCAGCAAAAATACTATCATCTTTGGGTATATACATCACTCATCAGCAAAAATACTACCATCTTACTAAAGGTCGATTAAATTGGAATTGTTACGGTAGCCGTACCTACGGTATACCGGTACATACAAGCTTCAAAGTAAGTGCTAGATCTTGAAAAGTTGAAGACCATTAACATTTTGGTTTGGATATGCTGATCCAGTAGAATTGCGTTGTAATTTTCACCAAAAACTAAAAAGTGGAAAGACCATGACTCATTTTCTCAAAAAGGAGATGGAATTCTCTGAATTATGTGTTTATTTCATTGTGTTCTGTAATTCTTGATTTTGTTTAATACATGTACTTGTAGTGGATACATGTTCAAGTTAGAACTTAGAGTGCTCCGATGCTGCACTGGTCTGCTCACACTTCTTTTCTTGCGAAATAAGACCTGTGTAGATGTACCATAACTAGAAAGAATAAAACCTCTAAGGAATAAAGAAAAACAAAGTTGTTTTGAGTGCAAATCTGAAATTTTCTGTGCCTAATTTTAGCTCTTTACTGTTGTAGGTGGTTGATATGGCCGGAGTGCTGGCGGTCATTACCATTCTGGAGACATACCCAATCACCAGGGATGTTTTGGAGGTATGTTCTTAAAGCAACACATATGTACACAGCATAAGAAAATGGACCTGACCGATTCCCAAAAGAGATAAGAGAACCCCAATTTAGTAACTAAAAATTTGTTCATGGATATGATATCACCATCAAAGAGCTGGAGGGAGTGAAAATTTCATATGATCACCACCTGGGCTACTAAGTAAGAAAATGTGGGGGCCCAGCTCAATTTTCAGTCATCTTGGGCAAGTGATACTTTCCATCACTGTGCACACCCTTAAAGATGAGGGTCTGTATCAAACTAGGTGTTGGGAGGTTAAAGATCCCACTAGGCACTGCACAAGTACTTGACATAAGTGAAAATTTCTGAAGTGGCACCAGCTTTATATTGTCACAAATAGGATATGACCAATTAAGTTAAAATTAGTGTGAACTAATATTCATGGACACAATAGCAACACCTCCTCAAGAGGTGAATAGGGTGTGATAGTAGTCAGCTCGTTCAGAGCACCAAATGAGCTGTATATTTTACCCCTTTATATGAACAAAATGTGTGATGATAATGGAATTTATGCCAACAAGGGTACATGTTATTCAGTCACCTTTCCATTAAAACTTTGATCTTTCATGTTAAATAACATCATTACATGCATGCCTAATATGTCATTTGGGTTATCACAACCCAGAGAAAGCATGCTCTCATGAAAATAAAATGATTTAAATGCAGTCCTAATGTATTTTATGCATTTCATGAATTGATAATGAAAAATTAATATACCTGTACTTGCACAAAGTGAAATACTGATTTACCCTTAAGGTGCAAATGTTATTCAGTGTAGCTGAAAAACTTTCTAGAGTACTGTTTGCCTGAAGATAAACTGTCAAAGGGTGTAAGTTCAGACTGACTATACAGATTTTGTGTCCTTCAGAATCAGATAAGACCACATATATACCAAGATCTTGTGTTTGGGATTGGCATAGGACTTTGAAGATCAAGTCTTCCTGCCAAACATGAGGTCATCCATTAGATATTGTTGGTTTGTGGTTTCGCAAACTATATACAGTCGAGCCTCAATAATTCGGACGCCAATAATCCGGATGCTTCACCTTCTGGACAAAATTTCCTGTGTACAAAATATTCCAATTGCATTGGTCATAATGGTAGATGCGTTTCAGCAATCCGGACCCTTCACTTATCCGGATAATTTGCTGGGAAACCAAGATGTCCTGATAAATGGGGCTCCACTGTACTCAAAACCGTGTGACTCGAATTCTCTTATTGCCATTCTAAGACTTTTTTTTTCATCAGTCTTCAGATGTTTTCCTGTTGCTTATATTATGAAAGCATATTTTCAATGAAATTTAAAAAAATATATATACCCTCTTACTCCCAGTAAAAAAGTCTGAGTCGCATTACAGCAAACCAAATTTGTTTGTAGGATGGTCTAATCAACATCATTTCAACAAAGCAAATGTAATAAACTTTCAGCCTTTGTGTTGAAAAAAATTGATATAAATATGAACATTGTGTGCCCAAAAGAAGTACCGGTACTTAATAAAATCAGTTTAAGTTATCACATCTTAAAGAAATATTTGTTTTAATATTAACAATTATATCATATTTTTGTTCAACATCAAGTAATTCAGCCTTTAGGCGTTTAAATAATTACAGTACGGTATGTACACATAAAAAAGGCATTTATTTTTTTTAATTTAACTCCTATGGATTTATACATGTACCAACTTTAATAATATGAATAGGCCATTTCTAAATAGTTCTTTGTTTTTCAGCAAACAAGAATTGGAAGATATGTCAATGAACTCAGGAAAAAGACTAATAATGAACAACTGGCCAAAAGAGCAAAGAAACTTGTGCGCAGTTGGCAAAAACTCCTCACTCCCCAGACTGACAGTGCAACTGTTAATGGGGATAGAGAGACAGGAGAACGGATAATACGTAATCATCCTAGTGTAACAGCTCTGCAGGGTAATGGCTCTAAGCCTAGCAGTCCTGCATTATCACAGACCTCACTATCTCCTGCAGTTAGCAGTCCTGTGAACTCGACTGCCAGATCTAGTCTTTCAAAACAACAGATGGGGTATAAACCAAATACTCCAACATTGCCACATATTAACCAAAGTGTGAAACCAAAACCAAATACTCCAAAACTACCACAGATGCGAGGAAAACCAAACACTCCAGATTTTCCGCATTATTCAAAACAGGGAAACTCTCCAAATATATCCAATATAGATCCCAAGGATCACAGTACCCCTAAGTCTACAAAAACATCAAGGGTGGCCAATTCAATTCATAAGTCAAAAGTAATTTCACCCGAATGTTTAAGTGAAGCCTCACTTCCAGCCTCAGAGAAGTCTACCAACACCAGTCGTCCACACACTCCTGTTACGGGTGTATCATCGTCAATAGATCCAGTAGGAAAGCTACGTAGAAATTTGTCTCAAGACAGTCTTTCAAACTTGTCAGTAACAAGTGGAGTGTCATCAGAATACAAGATTCCACAAAACTTGAATCATTCCACAAGTGAAAACGGTAGGACTTCTTCTCCTTGTAATGTGATACATTCAGATCAAAGTTTAAACTCAAAAACAAATATTGCCAGTAGAAAAAGATCACGAAATGAAAACCAGAATGCTATTCCCCACAAACGTTCTCATGCGAATAATGGGGAGGCTGGATCATATAGAAATGTTGTGAATGGTGCCATGACTTCAGCTTCTCCTGTGCCAACATCTGAGAAAAGTACGCAAAACATCAGCAAAGTATCTCCTGAAACGCCAGATGCTAAACAGAGCTTGACATCCAGAAGAAATGTAAGCTTAGCTGTGAGTATGGAGGCTCAAAAGCTGTCAGAAAAAAGTTTGAAAACTCCTAAAGTGAAAACAACTGCACAACTAATTGCGGAATTACAAGCCAAAAGCGGAAGTTCAGCAATCGGAAGCAGCGTCATTCGTCAAATAGAGTGTAATCAAATTCAGAAGGAGAGTGATGAGCCACAATCTGTTTTGCCGCCAGGAGCTCGCCCTAAACGCCGCCAGAAAAACAGTGAAATTCCAGTAGATTCAAACACACCTGGGAAATCCCATGGCTCTCTCAGTCAGACTAAAACAGAATTAGTTGAAAAATTTCTACAGTCATCTGTTACTCCAAGTAGTGCTGTTGACATGAGTCCATTCAAATATGATATATCTTCCAAAGCAGAATCTCCCCTCACAGTGCAAACAAAGGACTCGAGTATAGAGGTAGATGTGACTGATAGTTCAGGTGATATAAGCTTTAGACCAGCAGAGGTTAAGACGGAGGAACAGATTGATCCTGGTGATAGTGAATGTAGCAAGTCCGGAGTGAAAGAGAGCAAGAGTGATGGTATAGATGGAAAAACAAAGTCTTTGACTTTAGAAGAAATTTATAGTCAACTCCCACCTATTGATTATAGTGTTGTTACAGTAGATGAAGATGAACCTTCTGAGATGGTTCTGAGTGAACCACTCTCTGATAGTATTTCAGATAGTTTTGTAAACCGACTTCATAATGAGGAGTGGGAAGCAGTTAATGGTTGCTTTGATGTAAGTGGTGCTTGGCGTGATTGGACACAAACGTTCACAGCAACATCGTATGAAAGTGATCCTATGTATGTTCTGCCGTATGTTTTGATAGATGACTGATGCGAAATCCGCAAAATAATTTGAATAGTGCAAACTACTATTTCAGATCAGTGCTTTCAAGATATGCAGATAAATGGTGTTGTTGGTCATGAGAAAACAAATCTTTGTTCATTTGTGTAAAAATATTCAGTCAAATGTTTGATTTTATCTGTGCAATTGCAATAAAAAAAAGTGTTTAATATTCTTCCACTTTGTAAAAAAAAACTTCATTGTTCCATCTTTATTTCTGTAACTTAATTTAAGTTTAATAATTGGTCAGATCAGATCTGAGTTTGTCTTTTTTCCTGTGGTACTTTTCGTCATAGTTAAAAGCATAGAAAATACATATTTTATGCAAATAACCCGTGTAAATAGTCTTTCGAGCAGATTTCTTGTTTTATGGTTCAGAGCTCTATTTGTTTGCTTTTTAAATTTGTTAGATCTGAATGCTAGCATGTTTTGTATCAATCTGATTTAATATTTGACCTACAATGTGCTCCGTTGATAGGCGGTGTTACCAGGAGTCCACTGAGATTGGATTGAGATTTCGTATCCCATAACCTCATTTGGTAGTTTTTGGGCATATTGTATACTCACATTGACTACCGTACTTGTCCCTTTAACTACAGATGCTTGAAATTTGATTGGTTATTGACAAAGGTCATAGGTTAGATCTTCATTTGGCACAACAGCTAATGAGCACATTGTGGATCAACTTTAAATTAGATTGGTTTTGTATGAACCTCTTTGTTATGATTATCATAAATATGCAACACATGTAGGCAATGGTGAGAACACAGTCTGTTGGGATTGGTTTGGTTTCTGTTATGCAGAATAATTCTGTGTTGGAGGTCCTTTTCATTGCTCCAATTTTCTAGCTCTTCAGCAGCTCGGGTTTCCCATCCCCATGCATAATCTTCCCATATTGCTGATCTTGGATCTCAAACTGAAGACAAATTTCATTTACTTCACTTATTGTTTTGAAGGTTTGATAAAAGATTTTGTATTGCATTAACGTGCACAAGTGTTCTCTTTTTTATGCAAAAAAATTATTATGTCGTGAAGTGATTAAATACATCAAGGTCTTTGTACAACTGCAATTGATGTTTTGGTATGTCAGTACTGTGAAACTTTGTGAATCACTAGATTGTAAGTTACGTAGCCAAAGTCGTTGGTGTTGTGGCATTATTCACCATAGAATGTTAAATAATAAACTCGTACTAAAATGACATTATTACATGCTGATGGTAGTTATTTAAGTGTGAGTGTTAAGAAATTGAGTGACATGGCTACATACTGAGTTGTTTTCTTGATTTCTTCTGTTAGTTTGTTGAACTTAAATATGTTCTCTACTCCTTTAAGTCTATATCTTGCTTGTTTTTTTTTAAAGCAACACAATGAAGGGACATCATACATTCATGTAAAGTTTTGCCAGTGTCTATGCCATTTTCCCCCCAGAAGTTTTCTTGGTCCTTTCATCGTGCCCCTCAGTGGTCTGAACAGGGAATAAAACATGAAGAAAGGAGAGATAGAGTAGTAATAACCAACTGTAGAATGATTTAAAAAGAAAACTAACTGAAGTGCTAAGTAATTATTGTTATTTTTGTACACTTAGGGGGAAAAAAAGAAAATTGTAAGACAGTAAGGATTATTTAAAGTTTGTTGTTAAAATTGTGTAGTGTATACCGGTAATGTTGCTTTCATTAGTCTTAACTTTTATTTTCCTCGATGAAAGTAATCTGGAATTTAGATGTGCCATATCAATAAAGTCTTTGCAACTTCATTTTTTAGCAATATTAGTATTTTAACCGTGCTCTTCGAAGAAATTTTCTAATATCTTAGTTGGAGTCTCATAGTAGGTTCATCATTTTCAGTGCTGGGCCCAATGTTAAGCAGAATTGACATTGCATCATTTACTGAAAAAGTAATACTTTGTCTAACAAGAGCATTCTATATTTCTAGTCACATTTTCTGTTTAGGTCACTGCCACTATTTTTCAAATTGCTGGGTTTTCTAACGGCTTAGGAAACACTTGATTGTGTTGGTTACTATTAAAACTATAATTGTTACAATGTTAATGTTAGTACATTGTTAAAAATGTCTTTAACCCTTTTGCCACTGCAGACCATAATAGACTGGTCCAACACAATAGAAAAGAGCATACTACTTTGTCACTTAAGGGTGAAAGGGTTAAACAATAAAGTATTTACGTATTTGCCAACATGGGCACCTGTTTACTATTTCTTGACCTCAGATATTTGGAATTACTCCAAAAGGGTATGATGAACAAACATTTATTTTTTCATGGCCTGACATATATAAGTGAACATGTATTTCAATAATTCCTTGAGTGTAATAATTGTTTGTGAGTGTTCATATCGTATATTATTGTACAGAAGATAGACGATTTATCATAAATCCTCTGGTTTTGAGATACTTATTATTAAAATATTGATTACAAAAAAGTTCCGTGTGTAATGATTTGTGCTTTTGAAATGGTTCCGGATTGAAATAACTATTTATTTTTACCATTGTGGGATTGTGAGAAGGACTAGTGACTCTATGTTGAGCCAACCGAGTCACAGAGACTATAAATGCATGACAGATGTCACAGATCCCAGTAAAATCTGAGGATCACAGTAGGTTTCAGCATGTTTAACATCTGGTATTGGTTTCTCCATATTTGAGAGCCGACCGAGTCACAGAGACTATAAATGCATGACAGATGTCACAGATCCCAGTAAAATCTGAGGATCACAGTAGGTTTCAGCATGTTTAACATCTGGTATTGGTTTCTCCATAAGATTCTTGAGTGGGATGTAAAGCTATAAGATAACCAACCAACATAAGTTGATCAAACGTCTACGTACATAAGTTTGTATCCAAAATAGGTGGTTTTTGTACACACGTGAAATGTTTTTCACTTGCTGTATAAAAGTTGGTCGTGGTAAATTTTAACAGACCAAAAAGTTGTCCGAGAATCGAATACACAGAAACGCCCATATCACTAAGGATATGTTTTGGGGTCAGGGTAATATCTGAACAAAGTACAGAGGTTTTTGACAAGATGATGAGGTCAAAATGCTCCTTTTCAAAACAAATCTATGAAACAAATAAATTCTGTTGGTTGTGTAACAACATCCCACTCGAGAATCTTCCTGTGCTGCAAAATGTCGTTTTGAGCAATTAAACCACAGCAAATGAATAGATTAAAGAGATGTCTGCCTTGAAGAAGACCACAGCATACAGCTGGACGAATTACTACATGTGTTTGATATGTAATGTCAATACCATAGAGATAGAAGAAACAAGTCATGAATAAATTAAAATAATTTATTTGTACTTAAGTTAAAAATGACTAATAGAATGATGATGAGTGTACATTACAATGAAAGAAATAAATAAGACAAAATGCTTAAAAACATAAAATCTTGAGCCACCATGAGTTCTCACTTAAATCCTTTATAAGTTATAATTTTACCATGATATTTCTTAAAACCATTTTGCAAACTTTAAGTGACAACAAGCTGACCACCACTAATATTTCTTTGTTTTCCTTTAAAAACGAAGACGTAAAAAAAAAACCAATTACATTGTATATTGAAAGCAATTTCATGTCGTAACACAAAATTATGAAAAATCAAGATAAAATATGTCTGAATAGAGTTCTAAACATCAACAAGATGTATCAGAGAATTTGTTTGGCTATACGGTGGAAACCTTATTTTTGAAGTTTTGAAGAGTTTCAGACCCACAGCCACTGAAGGCGAGGCAAACAACCCTTTTACTGTGTCAGAAGCAGAGCTAGTACCCAGATTATCTTTGTTCATTATTAAGGACTTTGGTGTGATATCAAAAGCCCATCCATTATTATCCTTTTCTGGATTATTCAAACTTTTCCAGACTGCAGCCAATGAACAAATGAGGTCAATATGTCTTGATTTTGAAAAAGAAAATTTGTAGAGGGAATTGTTTTCAATTGCTTAGCACAGAGAACACTTCTACAGTAAAACTTTGATTGTTGCAGTTCAAGGGACCATTAAAAATGTTAGAGACATCCAGACTCCTCACAAATATTTATTATCGAGTGAATTACAATGAATCTTGACTTTTCCCCAATTCAACCCTCAAATTAACTGAAATACACATAGGTACTGCCAGTAGAGACTGTTGTGTACACACACTGTATCTGGAGGCTAATGGGTCAGCAACATACTGATGAACAAATGTGTGAAAATACCAATGGGTACTGCAAAACTCTCGGACAGGTAGAACTGTAAGTTTGATCCAACTTTCAGTGATTTTGGATGTTTTTTTTTTCAGTGAACGAACCCATAAATATATCGAAAAAAAAAAAACGGGACATTTAACTCAAAGGTTTGAACGGTATGAAAATTATTGAGGACTTTCATATTATTACTACGCAATCAGGAATTTGAATCATCAAGGTTAACTACAGATGCATAAGAAATGAGGCATACATGTAAAATACTACAACTTTGTAACAGATGCAGCTATTACAGTAAAATTGAATAAGTACCAAAAGATATTCGAAAATTCAAGTCTGAAAAATATGACAAGCCTAGAATGATGACAGTCTCAATGTGAAAAACAAATGAAAATCCCTCATCAATACTAAGACTACTTTGGCCAATGTAATGGTGAGTTACAGTGAAAATAAGTCACAGGCTATTCATATAATGTCTACAGTTGAAATGGCATGATAGGGTCGAAGTACTAGCAGAGAGAAAACTAAATATATGTAACTAAAATACCCTAAACCATCAGACTTGAGTGCAAAAAGGTCATCAAGTCTGTAGTACTGCTATTAAGAGCTCTATTTCATTAAAACTCGATAAATTAACACGAATAAATGCAATCCTATTTAGAATAAGATTTTATCTAAAAAATGAAACTACTGTAACAAAAACTGTGTAACACTATTAGGTAATTTTTTTTAAATGATTGTTTCATTCTAAAGTTTATTCAACTACCCGATGATGTTCCCTGAATCACACATGACATAAATATTCAATTCTAAAGACAGACTGATTGAAATTTGTCTACTCGTACTGAAATAAAAGACATGAGAAAGGGTACTAGTAACCAGATAGTAATCATGGTGAACTACTTGCATTTACAGGTCAATCTGATGACCATTTTTTACCTCAAAGACTTATCTAGAAATATTACAATATGTCCACTTATACTATATATAGAATGAGAGATACATGTATCAATCTTGAATTGACAAGACAACGTAAAAACTGTGTAAATGTGAGGCAAACATGGACCTCTGAAAAGCCAGAGGTGGGATCAGGTGACAAGGAGGTGTCAGAATCCTCTGTTGACCAGTCAGACCTGTCACAAGTCCACTGTCACATTCAAATGGAATAAAAGGGGAATGGATCTTTGTCATAATTATTAACCATTTTAACCCTGAGTATCAAAATGGTATGCTCTTTTCTATTAGCCTAGATCAGTCTTGGTCAAATTATGGTCTTTAACGTTGAAATAGTTGAGGGTGATTCCACAAGTAAATTACACAAAATTTCATTCAGTGAAAAATTGTAATTACAAACACAGTCATTACACTAACTGTAAAGTTAGCTAAATGCACCATTGACAGGTATTTGAGAGCAGAGAGTGAACTTAGAGAGTCACATTTATTTACAGGTGACGTGATGAACGCGTTTTACCTGGAAGAATTAATGGGAGGTAAATGTGATCAGTAACACTAGAACGATACACCCGAGACAAATGCCTGTGAGCAGAGAGCGGTAAGAAGGACTCTCCATAGTACAGATTTCACCACGAGTCCATCTGACAATATTAATGAGATGTAGGATAATCCTATGTGAATTTGTCATGAAAAAAAATGCCTCTATAAATTATTAAAAATGCTTTTTAAAATTATGCACCTCTTGCTATTGTTTGTACTTGTAAACAGATAGTGATACAGTCACTCTACTCTAGGGGTAATGCAATAAATTCCCCATGGTGTCTCAACAGTCATGAACTGCTGGATAATTTTACAAGAATGTGTCATGGTGAAATGCCCCTAAAATTCATTAAAAAAGTCCATGCACCTCTTGCAATTATTTTGTTGAAGAACAAACCGATTGATACACTCTAAAATCTATGTATGATTAGGTATTTCAATTTTTGTGATCATCTGATAATCTTTAACATAAAACAAAGTAATATCACAGCCTTGGGCATAAAAAAAACTTAAATAGTATTCAACATAGTAAGAAAATAGTGCTGTCAATGTACACAACAAGTGCCGAGATTTTTAAAAATATGCTGTCGTGTACACCCAGTCATATTTGATGAATGTCGCTAGGTTATAAAATAATGTACAAATATTTACATATCTAATATAAAAATCATTTATCAATCATAAAAACAGGAAAGGGGAGTGGGTGCAAATAAAAAAAAAATATCTGTACATTGCTGAGCATTTGCTGTAAATATTACCACAATTATATCCTGGATTGAAACGTGTGTGTGTATTATCACACAGGCTATAAACTGTAAATGTTAGTATATAATAGCATACAAATGTCTGAGACAACCTCTAGTAAGATTTAAGGAGGCAAAGTTTTTAAAAATGCATGGCCGTACTAATTTGACTATATAATAGCCACTAAATTAGACAACATAACTGAACACACTAAGATTTGAATGATGAACTAACACATAACATTTTGGCAAATGTTTCAAGGATATTGAGCAGAATACACATTTAAGCTTCAATTATATAAAAGTCTACAAGAACATAGTGGTGAGCATACCACATACGTAGAATTATAGTGGCAGCACCACAAACTTGAGCTAATCTACAAAGCATGCCTACAAAAGCTTTGGTAATATTATCAGTATTATTTAAAGTTGCCCTTTCTAAGATTACACTTCATAGAGCCATACATTTGAATGAAACACTAAGTATGTTTTCAGAAGTTACTCTAATAATTTTCCCAGTCTTATGCTGAACTGAGTGCAAAATATGTGTAAATTGATATAATGAGTATGTCTACAGAAACTTTGGTAACATTTTCAGTTTTATACTACACACCCTACATTTACGCTGACATATTGAGTAAGTCTATAGAAGCTTTGGTAACATTTTCAGTCTCGTTATGTCTAATATGTTGTCTTTCTCTTCCCTCCAGTTGTCATGTCGTGGTGACCGCTGTTCATGCTTTGGATTCTCATTCCTATGTTCTGCTCTTTCCTGTATCACATCTTTGGTGACTGGACTAAGTACTCGTTTGTCTGACCTAGGAACCTGTTCTGGGCGAGGCTGGGCATTTCTGGGGGACATCTCGGGGTCATAAGTATCTTGCTGCCTGGGAGATAAAGAATTTCCCCTCTCCCTTCTGACTTTCCTGTTGCTTTTCCTCCGTAAGTCATCCCCATTTCTTTGTGGGGTAGTTGTCTGGTCACGCACCCTAGACGGTGTGTAGTTACCAGAGTCACTAGCTTTACTGTTCAGATATGCATGTTGTGGTGTTGTATCATGGGAAGGTGTGAACTGGAAATTATTTGCTTGCCTCATTTCACCTGTTGTGTTATAACTTTTTATGTACGGGCTTCCAGTTGAATTCCCTAGTGTGTTATGGCTATTTACCAGCGGACTACCACAAGTATTGATATTTACACCAGCTTTCCCCACAGCAGGACTAACACTTCCATTCAGTTGTGGGGTTTTGGCTTGAGTTCTAGCCCGCTTGTCTGCGTTCCTTAGGGAATCTAGAAACGGACTTCTGGATTTATGGTTTATTGGAGTTCTCATTACATCCCGAGACGGAGATTCAATGCCCAGCGTTTCATTACTAAAATTAATTTTCAGCTGATAGCTGTCATCAGAGGTCTCTGACCCACTTCCTGTCCTGGTACTTCCTGTATCATTCAGAAGCCCGTGTTTCTCCATGTACTTGCGTGTGGCAAAGGTCATGTCATTGGGTGACATTCCGACATTCGTGACATTAGGTGTTGCATCCTTATCATCCATTAACACGTGTCGCAGCATAGCTAGATTGTGATTTTCCTTGGCACCTTTCACCCTAGACTGGGTCTGAAGTTTATTCAGTTGTGTCAGTTGTTCATCTTTGAGGTATTTCATTGCCATGGCATTGATTTCCATGGAGCAGTCAGAGTCAGAATCAAACATCATTGACATGTAGTTGATTTTCGGAATGAATGTTGTTTCTACTGCATTCTGTCCTGTTCCATCAAACCTGAAAGTCATGAAACATAAGTGTATCAAATACTGAAAAAAGTCCCATCATAATACAAAAACACCTGTCTTCAGAGAGTACCGGTACTTTACTCATTCACCCTCTAAAATTTCAAAATAAGCTCCCTCTAATCAATGAAAAGGACTTGCTTAAATGTGGTATCAGGTCGCAACAAGTTCATGAGAGGCTACTTTTAAAAATTTCATTTGTTACCCGATTTTGTATATAAATCTTACCATAAGACCACCTACCTTGAAAGACAACATTTTCTGGACAGCAGGGGGGGGGGTCTCTCGAGTCAGGTTTTATTGAACATGTTCAGAAGAAATAGCAAAATAATTTGATTTTCACTTTGTTTCTTTTTCAGCCAATTCAGCCAATCTTACGCTTAATAGAGTCAAAGGTTAAATGTATTCATTCTAAATAAGATGTGTCTCTACTAACCTCAGAGAGTTTAGATATTGTCCAAGCATTATGCTGTGCTGCAGTGTCTGCGATTTGGTAAATTCTGTGCCGTCTGCCACAGCGCCACTGTCCTCCTGCTGGTGTAACATATGGTGAATGTTCTCCTGTAAGAGTGAAAGGAACAATGTAACACCTATTCGAAACATAATAAATGTCAGAATTACAAAATGAAACCGGTCTGCGAGACACAAATGATGCCGCTACATGTAGACATGTTCTCTGCCAATCTAATAAAATCACGATCTTCAATATGCTCCTCTCTTAAAGATCTAATGAAAACCAAGTTGAGAGGGCAAATCCCATGACCTTTGCAAAGAACCAATCAAATTTCTGCCTACAGAATTCAATGGTTTAACTTCAGTGCATTCAGTGCCATAGCCACTACTAGCCGATGTTTGTCAGCTACAAATGCTATAATACCAGGTGTCTGACAGTATTAATTATACCCCTTAACTATTTATGAAATGAACATGAAATTTTCAATCCAAAGATATGAAATTTAGGTTTTTGAATAGGTCATGCATTACAAATTTCAGTCCAATTGACCCAGACTTATACAGAGACAGCCATCTGGTCTTTCAAGACAGGTTTTATTTGCTTGATAACAGTCTAAGCTACCTTTAGGGATTCAATAAGTACCTGCCTTATTTGACATAAATGTCTGCCTCTCAAAGTGCTATTTTCCTATTTGAATCACCCGAGGTTAAGAGACTTCTTGCAATATGCAACTGTTTCAGCTTCTTTCTTTTGACAGTCTCTTAAGAAAGATTAGACCAAACTTGAAAACTTGTTCTCAATTAAGTGGTTTCTCAAGACAGGTGCTCTCTAACGTCAGTGGTCAGATTCCCCTGTATATTCTAATTCGTATTCATAAAAATATCAGTTTACCATCAGTTTGTCATAGTATTCCTTGTTATCTGTACTGATCTGTCCATCACCACCATGCCCCGCCTCTTCTTCCTCCTCAGAATCACTGTTGTCCTGTTGCTGTTCACACATACTAGCACTGATGGGACTTTGTGATGAAGTGCTGAAGTCTCTAGAACCCGACCCAGTATCTGGAGAGGCTTGGGACCTACAACAAGACAAAATGACTAATTAATACGGGAGTTTTGAGATTGTAACTCTTCTGCTCTTGGAGGCGTATTTGGACGTTGCATAACAAAGCAGGTGGGACTGTTTTTCAAAGTAAGCAAAGAGTATAACATTACCACAAATGTATAGCATTTCTTTCATGGTGGAAAAGAATTAAATTTGACCTCTAGTAGGGGAAGATACCTAGATATATTTGTTTGATAACGTTGAAATGAGGAAAATCTCAATAACAATACTGATATGCAGATACATGCATAGTTATCAAGTGAGAACAGTCCCACCTTCCAGCATACTTTGCCAGCTAATCATGCCTTCATGCTGAAGAGTTATACAAAGGGAAAATATCTCAAAACCGACGTATTAAGTCATAGTTTTAATTATGTGAGTGAATCTAGACTATGCTTGTCTGACAACTTATCTTAAGACTGCATTACCTATTGGATTTTCATAAAGTCTAATCTAATACATAAATTTATGAAACTTACTCTCTCCCAACAAAAGACAAAATCCCCCCCCCTCCCACAAAAAAAAAAACAACAACAAAAAACAAACAAACAATGCTGTGAAAAAGAAACATCCAAGGACACCATACTTAAGATGTGCATTTGCATGACCAACAATGGAACTCTAAATGTAGGACAGTGCAAAAACTGAAAGTCACACCCAAGTATCATGTGTTACATATTTTTGCTTTGTACTAAACACAGTTGTTTGATTCCCATAGCAGTAAGCTAATGACAACATTGATTGACATAAACAAACAACAGAAATAAATATTACATTGCAGCTTGGGTAGTGCACAAATTGATAGAACACCATAATGATAAGATAAGAGGTATTCACTCTGTTCTGCTATAACACAAAGGTAATTGATATTCTGACTAAAATTTGGACAACTTAAGGACAATATGAATAACTGATTAATTTCTATTTCATTTTAAAATACACAGCATATATTCAGAGAAAAACATTATTCTGGCAGTCTAAGGGCTTGGTTTGAATGTCAGTGTTTTTGGAATAAACTGAGTTAACTCCCTTGAGTGATTTGCATAACAAGGCATAATGACTGGACTTACCTGGAAGGTGATGAGTGATAGCTCGGCATATCCACAATCATCTCTGACTGAATACTGTCCAATGTTTTATTATGCAGTGCTACATTGTTTGCCACACATGCCAAGTCTCCCTGAGACATGTCCATGTCAAAGTCCTCTCTCTCCGTACTATTCATCGGCAAGACCCCTCTATGGCGGAATTCTGCCGGGGTTCGATGTTCATCATTACGGCCACTATTCTGGGAGCTTATACTGTAGTTAGATCCGTGGCTGTGAGAAGATCTCTCGTCAGACAGTCCTTGCGAGGATGGTCTATCATTGCTACTGTCTGATCTTTCTAGTGTATTGTCATTGGTCATGGGGTATGATTTCCTGGGACTGGTTTGTAATGACACGGAATGCTTTTCTTGGGGTGGGGGACAGAACAGTGATGTATTTATACCAACAGTGCACATCTGAGGCTTGTCCTGGACAATATTTTTTGCAGTGACTGGTGCCTTTGTTGATGAGGCAGATGTTGAGTCCAGGTCTGTCATGGTGGTACATTGAGTTGACAGACTCTGATTGTTCATCAATACCTGGATTTGTGCTTGTAACTGCTTAAGCTGTGTAGCCTGCTGTAGCAGTAGCTGGTGAACCTCTGGAGGCACCTGACTCCAGTTGACCTTTGTCACATCAAGAGGAACATCTGACGGATTTACAGCACTTTGTGGCACCTGTTGAGATTGGTCATCAGTTGCTGTCTTAGGTTTCTCAGGGGTCACACTAAAGCCACTGTCATCACTGGACCGTCCACTACTGTCATTCTGACTATTACTGACATGGTTAGGCTCAGGTTTGACTCCTGATGCAGCATTTGATTTCGATACAGGAACATCTGCAGTATTTGACACTTTTTCTGACAATTGGTTCTGGACTGGCATGGAATGTACTACTGGTACTTGCTGAGGTGCAGAGGATGGAGGCTCATTATGCATATAGTCATGTGGAACTGCTCCATTAAAGATAGGTCTCATGTCAGGCAAGGAGCTCCGAACTGCTGCATTATACTGAGCAGAATGAGGATGCTGCATAGGGAATGTACCACCAAGTGGCCGGTGTTGTGGTTGAGGCCGATACACATTTGACGCTGGAGCCATGCCACTAGGATGCCCCATGTTGTTTTGCAGATTATACAGACAATCTGGACAATTACAGTTACCTCCCCTAGGCTGTTGTTGTTGTGCTGGCAGACTCGTAGGTACCGGAACATGGTTATGATGGTTTGAATTCACCATTCTTGCACCACCGAATGGTTGACTTATTGGCACAAAATGTCTGTGGGAATAATTTGGTTGGGGCTGAGGTTGTGAGTATCTTGGATGATGCATTGGAGCAGATGGGTGACTGCTTCTTATTCCATGCTGGTGGCCATGAGGTACTGGGGCCTCCATGTTACCATTCATGTGTTGCGGCAGGTTTGTGTGCTGCGTGCTTCTTATTTGGGGTCCGTATCCATTATTTATGTACTGGTGTGATATGCCATTAGGCTGGTGTGGCCCAGGAAATGCTCTGGACTGGACAGGTATACCAGGCTGCTGGACAGGTCTAGGTACTTGACCAGAGGCTAAAGTATGGGAATGACTAGACACAGATGGTACAGAGTTCTGTACTGTCTCGTACGATCTAGAACTGTAGTCCTTCACGTGATGAACTCCGTTTGGTCGACCATGATTAATAGCTGACTTCCTGGGACCTGCATCAGTGAATATGCCTGACTGGCCATCATCACCAAAGATGAGGGATACCTCTGGCACCATAGGCATTACTTTTGGCATCTGCAAAAACCAAATTAACTCAATAATAAAAGTAATTTTTTCCCTAAGCCACATAATCAATACGTATACAACAGCAGTATCTCTACCTACTGGTAAATGCCCCCCTCTACCCTTATGCTTGTAGCATACCAATAGTATTCTGTTTATAAGTAGGTCACAATGCTGTATAGGTCAACTCAACATTTTTGCAAAAAACTTTATTGACTTATATGCTGTAAGATATGAAAATTAAAACTGAATTTTATTTTGCATTGAGAGAATTTACGAATGAAATTTTGATGATAAGGTATCATGTCACCTGAATTAAATGACCATCAGTCTGTCACCACTGGTTTTTCATACTCCTCTGGGTAGTCTTACACTATTGTGTTTTTCTTTTAATATGCCCTTATCAGTAAGATCCCCATTGTTGTATGTAAATATACAGTGAAACTTGTATACAATGACCTCCTTAGAGACACAAATAAAACTGATCTTTACGGGGAGGTGGTCTTTATATAGAGATTGATTTGTTCACAAAGTGTAGTATTGGGGACAGCAAAAAGTGGTCTTTGAGAGAGCAGGTGGTCTTTATATACAGGTGGTCGCTACAGCAGGTTTTACTGTACTTATATCTTTGATTGATCACTGACCTGAGACTTATGAGGTGCTGGTTTACTCCTGGGGGTAATCTCATCTGATGCTGAGGTAGTTGCTGTTGGAGATACCGGTAAACTCTCTTTTTTCACCCTTGAACTGAAAAAAAGAAATCCAAAATGAAATAATGACTTACTTTCTAGGGCTGAGTAACAGCAGAGAACTAAGATCAAGTTAGTAATCTTCATCAAATTCACCTCATTACAATTTGGTCCACTGAAAAAAATGCTCGAGGCAATAGTGCCAAACCTTCTTTTTTTTAACCTACATAAAAAGGTAATCTCGATCAGTAATTAAGACGGCATCGATAAATCCCTGTACTACATTCATTTAATTCATTTATTTTATTATTTTTACTGATAAGGAATTTTATCCTCTAATTTGTGAATCTGATTCATGCATGCTAGATTTCCATAACTCTACAATAAACTTACCTATTTGTGTAAAATTCATGTAAAGTACCATCTAATGTCTCTTTCTTCACTCCTTGTTTTACAACACTTAAATCAATTTCCACAACTCCCTGAGTATTACATGTGGCCATCTACCATGTAAAAATAAGACATCAGTAAAAAAAATAATAATAATAATAAAAAAATTAAGACCTAATTAAAAGCTTTCACAGAATAACAAAAACGGTTGTTTATCCTGGTGTCTGGGTTACAGACTTGAAAGACCTGTCCAAGGGACCGCCATGGCTAAGTGGTTAGAGTTTTAACTTCAAATCGACAGGTCTGGGGTTCGAGCCCAAGCCATGGTACTGTTGGTCATCCCTGTCTTTCGGATGAGACATTATAAACCGAAGTCTGTGTCACAATAGGTGTTGGCACGTTAAAGAAGTATCCTTGCTCTACAGCCATAAGTGCCGAGCATAGGCAAAATTTGTCGCACTTTACTGGCACACAGTGAAAGATTCTTAAATGGAAAGTTACACAACAATAAAATCAACCAACTCTGTCTAAGAGTTATGGAAGGGAGAACTGTATATTCCAGGTGGCCAGGGATCTAATGGTTAACAAAATCTTGACCAAAAAAAAAATCTTGCAGTGGATGCACAAGCATTGAAGATCTGGGTCCGAAAACTGACCAAAAAGTCTAAACAAATCCATATCACATGTGTAAATTTACTGCTGGGTATTAAAAGATAGAGATGTCATTTTGAATAAAGTGTTAAAGACAATTTCAAACCGACAATTAGAATGGATATCACTGCAGTAAGAAACCTACTTTCTCTACAATATACTCCTGAAGGAAGTCTGAAAAGTCAAAGTACTGTACTAGAGTTTGCAAAGGACTAGTGTTGAATTCAGATATAGGAGACGATCTGACCTTTACACCACGGAGGATAATTTTTTCTCCATACACAGATAAAAAGTAGATGAAAGACTCACTATGCTTCACTGGTATTCCAAAGACTCAATTTTCAGTTTTCCAAGTTTTCTAATATTTTTGTCAAATACGGAAATAAAACCGATTACCTTTGGAAGACTAACAGCTTCATATCCTGAGTACAAGTCAAAGTCCATTTTGTTATTTCCTGAACTTGTCGTAACCTCATAAAACTCAGGCTTGGAATGCAACGGATTGTATAGCACCATCAAAAAGGGTTCTGGGGGAACACATACTCTGCAAGAGAAACGAAATTTATAATGTTAATACTGGCACTGCCAGATTCATAAACTAAAAGCAGGGGTGTACTGTAGTACATCAGGCAGGGATCTGACGCTGAGATTCCAATAGTTTGCTAATTGTTTCCTTTAATTTTACATTTTAATTGCTTGGAATTTATACAACTGATTGGCCAAATCTTTGCAGCTCTAGTAATCCAATTGTTGGTACAAACAAGGCTTCATTGGTTACAAGTCTTTTTTTTATTTTTACAGTTATTGAAGAAATGCATTTTATTTTTGACGGGCTAATTTCATAAGCATAATTTCACAAAATTTTGTCCAGCATCAACTTTTAAGTGGTCTGAGAAAATCATAACTTACCTATCATGAATTCTGGAATTGTGCAGATATCGTAGACAACATGACCATACAAAAGTGCTGTATACATAGGGAACACCACTCACCCAGCTGTTAACAAAAATTACAAAAACAAAATAAAAACAGTAAAACTATAGATTTATGTTGATTATTTTTATGTCTCTCTAAAGAATACTTGATTCATAATTACATGTATATGGAGTTTTGGGAATGTAGATGACAAATTCCTTCACACATGGCCATGCTTTGTCATTGGGTCCATTGGACAGTGAAAGATTTAAACTTGAATTTGAAATACCTATACTTTTCTTTTACCTTTCTGAAAGACCTATAATTATCACTTTTAATGGTAAAATGCTTAGGGAATAAACATGGTTACCTTATATTTCAACAACTGCGTTTTTTTTGCAGTACCTGGAATCAAACCAAGGTCTCTAATACACCTGGTATATCATCTACCCACCAGGCCATGGTAGGAATATAAATCTAGTTGATGACATTCTTCAGATTAAGAAGTATGACAAATTTTAAACAAGCAATATGTTGTCAACTGTATTTCAGATCAACAACAATATTTTTCAAAATACACATGAGTTTTCAATGTTCTCAGATATATATATGAAATACAACCTAACCAGATATTACCTCATTTGCATAATTAATTTGGAAATAAGCCATATAAAATTAATGTGTACTTACATTCCCACTAGGGGTAGGTTAAAAACTTTTGGATCAGACTCTAGCACCAGTAGTACTTTCCTTGTGTGGTCCATGGTCAGGTACCTGGGATATCAAGAAAAAACATCTTATGTCTTGAACTAATAATGGCAGGATCTTAGTCATTCACAATTTTGATAATTTTGAAATCAAATCTTCTGTGTCCTAGTCTTCAGACGGATTAATATTAAAAAATGAAGCATTTAGCAAAGAAAATTATCATACCTGATGAATAATTTTCATCACATGAAAATGAGTTCTTAACTCAAATCCTACCCAAACATACCCATGTATACTTATGCTATCATACCAAACCTATGTATGTAAAACATATCAAACAGCGACGATAGCCATGTGTAAATAAATACTTTCATTAATCAGCCTGATTTGTCCTGGTAAACTAGATTATGGTAAATATTTATGTACTTTTCACAAAAATGAAGTGAAGCAGCAAACAATACATCCAAAACATAAAAACTTACCCTGTTTTGGGTTCTCCTTGAAGGTGACTAAGACTCATTGGACCAGATAAGTTTTTGGACAGAGCTGTTGGCACTATAGGAACTGTTGCAATGGGCGTAACATTAAACTCTGTTGCCATGGTAATAACATCAAATTCAAGGTGGTGAACAGAGTTCTCTCCACTTGAGTAGAAATTACACCATCCTCGGGTTAGGAGAAAGTTAGAAAGCTCAATGGAGTCTTTGCTGCAGCATTTCTGTTGTAGTAACTACAAAATAAAGCAGTATCTTGTGTTTTCAATCAAAGTAAAGGCATCAAAGAAATACATGATAAAGGTCACAAATAATTTTCTTAACCTTTTGCTAATTACTGTAAATCCAGAAATTTTCACGGAACTTTATTTTGGCTAATTAATAGAAATGTACTGTGTGCCTGTCAGTTTAAAAGTTAATATTGTAAGATTCATGCTAATGTCAAGTTTGTATTTTTAGCAGGAACTTTATTTTCGCATGTATGTGTTCTCACGTTAATACGCGAAAATAAAATTATCACGAATAATACCGGATTTACAGTAGCTCAAACTCCAAAGCCAAGCTCACAAGGTAAAAAAATGACATAGATTAAAATATTTGTCACAGTCAATCTATGTGCTAAATTCCAAAGCCATATTCCTCATAATTCAAAAAATATAAGGCAGGTCAACGTTTTGACGAATAGGTCACACTTTAAGGTCAAATGTCATGGCATCAAGTAAAAAGTCCTGGTAACAAGGAGACTACTTTACAAATATCAGAAACAAATTTTTGTGAATGACAGTGGTACAGACAAGATTCAGTTTCCCTGCACTTTTGCAAAAGTGGGGGACATCCATGATGGTACAGGAGGGTGTATTAGACGTATACAGCTGTGTCAGAACTTACCAGTAAAGCATTCATATAATCATCCACTGTACACTTCCTGTCAGACTTACTGCTGCCATTCATCTACAATTGAACAAATAAAAATCAATCATAAAAGAACTTATGCAAAAGAAAAGTTTGTTTATCTTAAAACATAACACACACATCTCAACATTTCACTGGGGTCTCTGAGGCTGAATGGTTAGAACATTGCATAGGTTCTCACTTATAGTCAGCACAGGTTTGAATCTCAATAGATCCTAAGTTGATCATGTGAGATACTTTGCCAGTTTATGAAGTTAGTTGAGCTTGAACCTGTACTAACTACAAGTGAGGTCAAAATGGATTCAAGCACAATGTTTGGACCATCTGGCCACTAAGACTCTAAAATAAGGAGGTAGTATTGCGAACAAAATGTACAGAAATTGACTTTCATAACCACTGATAATTTCCAGACACCTGAAATGAAAGCTTACAACATTATGTACGGAGAATGTACCCATGGTTTATCTATCTTACCAAACACGTACCTGAAAAGGAACAGAGATATCTCCCGGAGTTAGTCCAGCTGTGCTAAGGGGGCCTGTTCCTCCTGGATCAAATCTATCCAATGTGAATGTGACACCCTCTCCATCTGTAAGTGTTAAGAGACTCTTGTTACAATTAATCTTACCAATAATGATTTAAAAAGAGAAGATGTGTTCACTTAAATGTTCCAGAGTCACAAAATACAAAACTGTTACTTCTTTTAAATATATAATGCATTTACAGATTTATGCAGTCTTTATATTATATACCAAAATGGAAACAAAAACACACTGAAAAATTGAGAATAAAAGAGCAGAGTTTCATTAAAAAAAGGCATGAAACTGAAGAAAAGGTCACGTTTTAGAAAGAGGGCATGGTGGTTTAGAAAAAGGGCATGACCATCAACCATGTTATGTTGCTCTGGAATCAACACTTATCTATATAATACTCACCGTCATCAACTGATAGTGTACCAAGCAGAGCTGAACTACATGCTGAGTCTTTTGTGCTCTCTAGATGTCGCTGCGCGAGTCTTAGCACTTTATCAGAAATGCATAACTTTGGTTTTCTATGAATAAGAAAAAAGAAAATTAAATCAACAGTAAAAAAAAAAACTCAATTTCATTCTGATTAATTTCTTATTGTTAAATAAATGTATTACTTTTACAAACATTTAATTCAAAAAAGAAAAGTTCAAATATCAACTGGTATGAAACATGTCCGACAGCATTTGATCTAATGACAGGCAATAATAGAAAGCAAGACCATTATGCCAACTGTAGAATTGACAGAATACTTTAAGCGAGACTGTTGGAACCCCTGTAACATCAACTTGTTTGTCAATAACCTGCCTCAATTAAATCAGTAACCTGCCTCGATTTAAAAACTGACCATACGCTGAACGACCTCTTGCGTATTGAATCAGTTGAGAAACATAAACTCCATATGCAGTTGACGATGGAATATTACTACAAAAATATAGGATGTTGACGATGGTGAAACTGAAGTCATCCTGTTTATCATAAAGTTGAAAAATATTCATACTTTAAAGGAAAATTAAACAGGTTAACTAAAAATCTTATCCTTTTTTTCAGTGTAAGGAAGTAAGTTGTCCTTACCTGTAATAAGATAGTCCTACACATATGGTTTCACCAGCACTTGTATGATCCCAAAGTACATTTTTCACGTGAGGAAATTTCAGTAAAGCCATTTCTTCTGTTGTGCTGAAAGAATAATATAACTTTAAAACCAATATCTTGTATTTCAAAAATCAGGAAGTGGAAGCAGACGATAGTGATGAAAATTGCACTCTTCTGAATAATTTGATTATGTTTGTTTAAAATTATCTTGTTTTAACAAACAAATGACATAAATAAAAGGAAAAACCACCCTCTTTGTTGGCATCCCATTTGTTTTTACATACATCAGGGCAGAGAAACATATTACATCATAAATATGCAACAGATATATACAATCATTTCAAATATATGTATAAATAAATTTTGGTAGCTAACAGAAGTTCTTATCAATGACATACCTTTGTGATTGTTTCTGTATGTTGTCTTTTGCATATTGTGTTGCTGCAGGTCCAAAATGGACATGCAGTTGACTTTGTCCTGGCATATTGTATGTGTACTCCCTTGTAAATGTTCACATCATTTATCAGTTTTGCTATTGATGAGAAATACGGATTTTCTTTTTCATGAATTCACTGCAAAGGAAAGATGCTGATTTTAAAAAAAAAAAGTGGTGAATAAATCAGAAATTTGCTTAGTCAATATGTACCGGTATTATTATGGAAAAATATGGTCAGTTTTGTTATAGCATTTGATACTTCATGCGGACTAGTATAGGTACCTGTAGGCATTTTTCTGTAGTACCCAAGGAGCCAATATCCGTCCTCATTTCCAATGCAAGATACATGTTTTCGGACCATGAGTTAGCACCTCAATTGGGACGGTTGACTTTTCCTGTAAATAATTGAGGTCCTTTGTTACAACAATTAAGTGTAGTCATATCAAATGACCAACCCTCCTACATTTTCCTGATATCTCCACATAAATGAAAGATTCTCTAGTACATTGCACACCAACAACATTCCCACGATAAATACTTTATAATTTGTTGACCACCTCAGAAGTGCCTGATCCTAATTTAGTGGAATACCAATTCTCCTGACTTTTCTTATCTTTGGATTGAACAAAATCCTGAGTTCTGTTCAGTTTGTTATCCATCATCGAGTTCTTACCTGCATGAACTTTAGTAGTGCTTTCTATAGATGATATTACAATAAAACATTACTTTTTATGTTGAAGTTGAACAGCAAGGGAGTAACTGCCTTTCATTCACAATCCATTGCTACTGTGATTATATAAATCACCACCAAATGCTTGAAAGTCTATGCATCGACATCTCATCTTCTGTTATTAAAATGCTCCTACACTGGCTATGGTTCTGTTGCTAATCTTCATTTATTTGGCCCCTGTTCTGAATTTTTCTACTAAAGTTAGACACTAATGCTAAATCAGTTTTAGCAAACTAATGTTTTGATCCCATTCATTCATTGTTTAATATATTCAAAATTTCATAATCAGTGGGATGGGTAAAAATGTTTAACTCTGGAATGAATAAAATGCACAGCGTAATTCAATATACAACCATGCTCTGGAATTAACAGGTCGGCGAGTTTTAATATACAAATCATGTCAGTGCATGTTCTGGGCCATCCGCCAACCTATGGCTTGGCTTGTCAGATAGGATTTCACAGATTAGGAGATCTCAAATGCAAAAATTCATACCCAGAAATATCAAAACAGTGAAACACCCAACAATCTTGGACAGATTATTACAAATTTCAGTCACAAAAGATGCAGAAAACGATTTGTTTACAACCGGAAGCTACCCGTAACGAATAGCCGTTGAAGCTTGTTTTCACGTGTAAGATTTAAATTCAGTATTCATGCAAAGTCAATCTTACGGGACAAAATTTTTACTGATTCGTCGGCTCGGTGTCATAACATATGGATTTTTGCATTCTTCTTGGGAAAATAACTGAAGAAATAAACAAAAACATACCTCGGCAAGAGAAACTATTGGCGCTTCTCAATCAAAATTCCGCATGCGTTAGATTTTTAAAAACTTCCGGTAGATTTTATGAGGTTTTATTTGTTTTTCACTCCGATCCCGACTCAATACTAAACTCAAAATTTTTCCTCTCTTTTCTGAGTCTCCCAATTGCACAAGCCCAAAAGTAAATCTATCAAAAGTCATAAAAAGAACGAAAATTGAAATTGTGGTCATTTAAGGACTTATATACAAATCCTGTTTTATTGTGAATAAAATCGATAGAGATAAACTAATTTTAAAAGATTACACTTTAATACACCATAAAAAAAAACACTCTTTTACTCGTGCCAAGGACTTATAAACAAGGCAGACCCCCCCCCCCCCTGGAATTTGCAAAGTATATACCAATATTGCTCAATTATGCGCAGATCCTCATTTTAACAGGGTCAAGTTTTTCCCGATTTTTAAAAGTTGGACCCCCCTGGAAAACATCGCC